>JAJOZX010000427.1:1440000-1448374 GCA_023014485.1 Bathynomus jamesi | reverse complement strand
AAAATTCGTTTATTTTATTTCGTAGGCTACGAGCATTTAAGGATAGAAACTTCAAATTGTTTGTAATTGCGACAACTTCGCGAGCGCAGTGGAAATTTATGGAATTTACGCTGGGACCGTTCGAGTTACGGCAGCATGAAAAGAAGAGAGAGTATTATGAAATAGTCTTCCTAAACGCGCAGCTCCTACGTCATTAAGATGAAGTCCATCTCCGAGGAACAAGTCCCTCCTGCCGCAGAACTGTTCCAAAAATATTTATATATATATATATATAAATATATTTTATATATATATATATATTTATATGTATATATATAAATATGTATATATATAAATATATATATATATATATATATATATGTTTATATATATATTTATATATATATGTATATATAAGCACACCGGACAAAAAATTAGTCACCCCTAATAGCACCGATAGTAGGAAGTTCAAGGTCACACAGAGGGCGCTGATGTAGCATTGGTAAGTGACTAGTAGCGGTGACGTAGCACACAGGATCAGATCTGTTTCGTGAGGTGGTGAAGAACAAAGTGTGTGTTGGATATAGTCTGCAAAATGGGTCGTGAGGCAGACGTTACTCAGTGGCAAAAAGGAGCCATCGTGTTTGGCAGAGCCCACGGACACAAAATGTCTGAAGTAGCCCAATTTGTTGGTGTCAACGCGTACTGTCCAGCGAGTTTACAAAGAGTGGTGTAGTTCGCAATCAACTGAAAATCTACGGCGTAACTGTGGCCGGAAAACAATTCTCGACAATAGGGACCGCCGCCATATTTCTCGTCTAGTAACTGCAAATCGTTTTCAAACCAGAGAACAATTGCTCCAAGAAACCAATGAGGTTCTCCAGCGACCAATTTCCGAACGGACATTGCGACGAGAACTGCATGCGATGGATATCTGGAGCAGGGTACCACGGAAGAGGCCGCTGTTAACAGCAAGCCACAAATTGGCACGTTATAAATGGGCTCCGAGGCACAAAACCTGGACTGCGGCAGATTGGAAACGTGTAATTTGGTCCGATGAGTCCCGTTTTTGTTTGTTCTCCAATGATGGGAGGCGACGAGTACATCGCAGGTCCAATGAAGCCTTTAATCCTGAAGGCGTCGAAGGTGTTGTTCAGGCTGGAGGTGGTTCCGTGATGTTCTGGGGATGTTTTTCGTACCACGAAATGGGCCCTCTCGTTCCAGTGACGATGAATTTGAACCAGCAGGCGTACCTCCGCATACTAAACTCGCCGGATTCGTGCGGTTATCAAGGCCAGAGGCGCCGTCACACGTTATTAGGAACATTCTGAGAGGGTGACTAATTTTTGTCCGGTGTGCTTATACATATATATATATATATATATATTTATATATATATATATATATATATTTTATATTATTTATATATTTATATATATATATATATATATTTTATATATATATATATTTATATATATATTTATATATTTATATATATATATATATATTTTATTATATATATTTATATATATATATTTATATATATATATTTATATATTTTTATTTTTTTTTTTTTTTTGGTTCAGGAAGAACCGATTCGCCTCTATTTAAAGGGCATATCTCAGCGGAAAAACAAAGAAAAAGTGAGAGGAAAGACAGAGGAAAAAGAAAGGGTGGAGGGGACAGTCGAAGTGGAAAAAGACCAAGGACTGCAGGGTCGAGCCCCATCATCCTTGGGTGCTAGGGCCGGGAGGGCGCACGTGAAACCTCCAGGAACAAGCACGTACAAACGAGCACAAAGAGCACTCAAGAGCACGAGCTTAGAACCCCCTTGCGGGGATATTTATATATATTTATATATATAATACAGGGTGGGCGGAAAGTAGCTCCCTATTTTGGATTGGTAAAAAAATACGTATATTATCCATTTATTTCAGAAGAAATAATATGAAAAGGTAGGCATACATGGTAGGTTTTCTCTAAAATTCAATGTGGGCTCCAACTCTTTCCACCAGCTTCTGGAGCCGCCCAGGAATGGCGTCCACTGACTTTAGCAGGAACTCCGGCGGGATGAAGGACATGACTTCCCGAATTCGGTCCTCCAGTTCTTCCAATGTCCTCGGTTTGGTGCGGTAGACTTCTTCCTTTACCCACCCCCAAAGAAAGAAGTCGCACGGTTACCGCTGAAAAATGGCAGAATCGGTTCAGTGTAACGGTGTGGTGTGGTATGACCTCAGATCAGGTTGTGGGCCCATTCCTTCTGCGCAACACCATGAATGCTGAGCGGTACCTTGCTATGTTGTGAAACGAGGTCTGGCCGGTTGTCAGCACATGGGAGAACATCGACGATCTGATATTTATGCAAGATGGCGCCCCTCCGCACTTCGCTCTTGTTGTCCGTGAGTGGCTGGATGCCCATTTCCCTGGGCGTTGGATGGGTCGTCGTGGTCCACATCAATGGCCAGCCAGGAGCCCCGACTTGACACCGTGCGACTTCTTTCTTTGGGGGTGGGTAAAGGAAGAAGTCTACCGCACCAAACCGAGGACATTGGAAGAACTGGAGGACCGAATTCGGGAAGTCATGTCCTCCATCCCGCCGGAGTTCCTGCTAAAGTCAGTGGACGTCATTCCTGGGCGGTTCCAGAAGCTGGTGGAAAGAGTTGGAGCCCACATTGAATTTTAGAGAAAACCTACCATGTATGCCTACCTTTTCATATTATTTCTTCTGAAATAAATGGATAATATACGTATTTTTTTACCAATCCAAAATAGGGAGCTACTTTCCGCCCACCTTGTATATACTGTATATATATATATATAAAGATGGGATAAAAATTAGTTTTGTGGTTTGAATGTTTTGCTGTGAAGGTAATGAATTCCTTTCAGATTTTAGGTTGCACGACTCTATAGAATATTCCATGATTTGCTGTACATTGCCAATCGAAAAGTCGTTCGATACTTAAATCAAACTCTGAAAGTTGTTTACAGAATTTACATATAATTATCGTTTTTAACAATGATTTCGAAATAAAATGAATAACATTCAAATTAACAGTGGTTAATTGAATCTGTAAAAAGTTTAAAAAATTACTAATTGGATTTCAGAAAATTTAATAGGGGTAATTGATGTGGAACATTAAAATTGAAAAACTTCTGTACAAGTAATAACTTTCAATGATTGCCTGCTTGCATGCCCTCGTGCTTCTGTATTTTAGGAGATTTTATTTGTATTTGTAACTGGATTAAATTATCTCTGCTCTTTATTGAAGTTATAATTCCTATCAGCGGAATTATAAATCATTTTCTTGTTCCGGTAAACCTGCATTGTGAATTATTAGCTACTGTGTACATCAAGCCGCGTGCGAGTTATGCATCGTAAAAAGAGTTCCGTAAAAGAGCTTGTGCTGGCGTGAGAGATTTAATAGGGGTAATTGAAATGGAAACACTAAAATTGAAAATCTTCTGTACAAGTAATAAGCTTCGATTGAATGCTTGCTTGCATGTCATCGTACTTTTGTATCGAGTATTTTAGGAGTTTTGCTTTGTAAAAAATTTAAAAAAATTACTAATTGCAATTGAGAAAATTTAATAGGGGTAATTGAAGTGGAAGCATTAAAATTGAAAATCTTCTGTACAAGTAATAAGTTTCGATTGAATGCTTGCTTCCATGTCATTGTACTTCTGTATTGAGTATTTTAGGAGTTTTGCTTTGTAATTGGATTATTTTATCTCTGCTCTTTATTGAAGTTATAACTCCTATCGACGGAATTATAAATCATTTTCTTGGTTCGGTGAACCTGCATTGTGAATTATTAGCTACTGTATACATCAAGCAGCGTGCGAGTTATGCATCGTAAAAAGAGTTCCGTAAAAGAGCTTGTGCTGGCGTTAGAGATTTATTGTTACAAAGATAACATGGTTTTCTTCAAAGTTTACAAAAATAAAAAGTAGAAAAATTAGTTGGTAGATAAATGGGCCACCTTAGTTCATCGGTAAGAATAAACCCTCGGTTGA
Organism: Bathynomus jamesi; assembly: GCA_023014485.1. Lineage (NCBI taxonomy): Eukaryota > Metazoa > Arthropoda > Malacostraca > Isopoda > Cirolanidae > Bathynomus > Bathynomus jamesi. The sequence continues at coordinate 1,444,381 of JAJOZX010000427.1, read as the reverse complement.
AAAGGAATGTTTAATATTGATGTTGTGGTTAACGATGATTTCTTTGTGTGTGCTTTTGAATAAAATCGTTTAAAGATAATTTAACAAACGGCTGTAAAGTGGGTACAAAATAGTACTGAACGATATGAAGGCCATTTATATAGAGCATAGGTCTCCCTATAACTTTGGCGGTGAAATAATGTTAAGCTGTGTTTACTGCGTAGTGCAAAGCAATAATGATGTGACTAGGCTCGATTACGAGTGAGTTTAGTGTTTTGCGCAGTAGAACAAAGTGAATATTTATTTCCAATTTATTTATTATTTAATATAACTGTGTTTGTATATATTTCGCATGTATTGATGTTTATACATTTTTTATTTTATTTTTTGATCATATATATTCCTCGTTCATATTTCTTATACTATTATTTTTTTTTATTTTTTGATCATTCCATCGTATATTTATTTTCTATATATTTCCAATATTTCGTCTAAATAAACAGAATGATGTAATGGTGTTTTAGTTATTTCGGACAAGAAAGGACTGTCAAAAGTAAAGAGACAGTATACATTCTAAGGTTTTAGAATAAATGAAAGCGAATTATAGGTAAATTGGATATTATTCGTAGAGAATATGTTAATGGAACGATTTCTTTTGCTAAGCCAATTGTCTCGTGTATTTTTTTATTGTTAATATTGGGTTTCGTTTAAATAATTAGTTCTCTTTCTGAACAACATTAAGGAAAAAGTTAATCTTGTTTTTAATAAATAAAAACATTATTTGGCAACTCGTGTGAATTAAAATAAATGGCGGTATCTGCCAACTCTCCTCATATAAATAAAATTAAAATAAATGGTGGTATCTGCCAACTCTCTTCATACGAATAAAAACATCATTTGGCAACTCATGTAAATTAAATAAATGGTGGTATCTAGCAACTCACCCTAATAATATACTATACCTGAACAATTAAAATAAATGCTATCTGGTAACCCCTCCATATATAAAAAGTGATATCTGGCAACTCATGATCCTCTATATAACACCTGCTTAGCTTCAGGACGCTCATAATGCGCTTGGCTCCTGCCAGGTGAACACCTCTCTTCCTTTCTCTCTTTCTCTTGTCTTTCTCTTGGGGGATAACGCCGCCTCCAAGTTTCATAACCGTTGTTGCTCTTGCAACATTTCCCCTCCCCCTTTTCATACTCCCTCCCCTTCACTGCATACCCCCTCCCCCCTTCAGTACATATTTTTTGCAGAATGTTTGCAACATTGTTGCATAACCCCTCTCCATTTTGCAACATTGACCATTATCTCTGCAACATTCTTACACACGTCCATTTTACGCCCATACTACTCCAAGTAATAGTAATATATGAAAATTAAAGTAAGAGTAATAGCAATAGTAATAGAAGGAATCAAAAGTAATAGTAATAGAAACCCAGTAATTGACCCCATGTCTGATCACATTCAAACTAATGTAAATAATATATAGCTATAATATCAAGTAAATATCTAAGAAAATGTTTAGGAAAATATTTTTGTCATCCCCAAAAATGAAATATTTCGACTAAAAGGTGAGCGAAAAGTCGCGAAAAGAACTGTAGTGAACCTGTACCTGCACTGTGTTCGAAGTGGATAGGCGCACAGGGACTTTTCGCATACCCTGTATTTCAAAGTAAATTGCAAATAATTTACGTTTAATCGCTTTAAATCGTTTTCTTTAAAGTTAACTTTTTAAATGAAATGTAAAGATGGAGTTGTTTAACCGTCTTCGCAACACCTAAGGTCATACGACGGAGACCTACATCTTTACGTGGGATCCGAACCACGGGTAGTTACATAATCTAGACTTAATGAATGGTCTACCACCCAACTACTATTCAGACCCAATATCTAGCTCGCTGATGGACGGGAAGCGGTGCTACGTTATTGGCCACAGCCCTTCAATTTTTTAATAAAATTTTATTTGAAATTATAATTTAGTTACCCATTATATAAATTCAAAATACGTCTCCACCCCATTTTCATCAAAATTTAGGAACTTATTTCAATAATTTATTAAAACAAAAATAATTTTTTCACAAAATATTTTGACTTATGGTATTGACTGTTAATTTTAGTAGCAAGGACTTTTTCAAGAAATGGATTTAAGTTGGAGAAAATTTGTAATTCTTAATTTTGGTGCGTTTCTCAAAATAAATATATTAATGTCATACAATTTCATTTACAATACCTGTAATTTATTCGAGTCAAAATTTAAAAATTTTTTCGTTAGGTTCTTCAATGTGAATAAATTTTGTGACTTTTCTAGATCAATGATTTTAGCAAAATATTAATAAATAATCAATGGGTCACTCTATGAACAAAATTCTTTCTACGAAACAGTTATTTGATTGGAACGAGATGATGATGGTGATGATCAGGTAGGCCCACATTAATCGAAACTCGTCCAAAAAAAATTTTATGTATTATATTTATACGCACTTAAAATGTTTTTCAAGTAATTTTGATGTCCAGTTAATTACTTAAAGTGAGGCGGTTACAGTTAGCATGTATTGTTCAAAATATTTTCAAAAGGCCGGGTAAATGCTCTAAAATCTTAAATGAAAGACCAAGCAAATAAATAAATAGTTTTTATTACTTTAGATATACTGTATTTACAAACTTACGCGCTATGGAAGTGTTAAAAAGTATTAAAAAGTGTCAAAAAGTATGTTAACTTTTACTATTAGCTTAATATATAAATGTGAAAGTTAAACATTTTAATTACGGATAAAAGTTGCTGTGAAGTTGGCTAAGACGAACGTGGAAAACTTTCACAGCTGCGTCAAAGTCACCATAGACTAGGATTTCGGAACTAAACGATGGCGGAAGGATCTTCAGATGGGCCAGGTGTTGTTATCAACAACATTGTGTGTTTCATTAATGTGAAGATTGACTTATTACCCACTGACACGATAATCACATTATGTGAAAAACATTATAGTGGTGAAGAGAGAGAGACTGCTAAAGCAAAATTATTTACATTATACCAAACCAATGGGAACTCTGACAAGAGGCTTATCCATCGCAAAGGTGAAAAAAAATGTCCTCAACATTGAGGACATCGTTAAAAAGATTTTGGAAATAAAGGCTACTGACGATAGGCCCATATTGATATTTGCAAGTGAGAACCTGGACTTGCTACCCATACGTTTCGACTCTATTGATGTGACTGTACTCTTAAGTAAAATAGAATCACTTCAGGATGAGGTGCAGCTACTGAAAGGTGGCCTGCATACCCAACATGGCCAAAACAGAGAGCTAAAAGATATATGTAGCAGCATAACCTCGGAACACAGAAAACTGACCGATAGGATCTCAGACTTAGGTGAGATGAGCAGCAGGCAAATTGCCCAGCCAGACAGGAATATCGCCATCACCAAGACACAGCATAGTGATCCTCAGAACAGGAGGCCTGCCGCTCCTATTCTCACACCATCTTCTCTCACAGCTCAGCAGAGCTGTATATCCAAACTAGAGGAGGGAGAAAACGGTAAGGTACTTTACTCTCAAGTTCTGAAAGAAAAGTTCAATGACATAAAAACTTGTACGAACACGAACAACCATCCTAACAGTGGGCAGCAGGTAGTACGTATCTACCCTGACATATGATGAATCTCCAACACAAACAAACAACAAATTAACTGCAACAGAAGGCAATGCTACTGAGACCATTAGTAATGTGGCCATGCCTCAAGGTACTATTCAAACCTGCTCGGCACCCTGGCGAGCAGAATGTAGGGCATAGGTGGACAACAGTTAGTAAAAGGGGTTTGCGTCAGAAAAAGAAACAGGACTCTGGGAACTCCCCAGAAGAGAACTACGGCTAGGGCTAGCAATGAATACAACAAATAAGGCAGTGAAAATATCTCGGCAGGCCCATGTATTTGCCTCCCGTTTCCCACCTCACCAATCTGCTTCAGAACTAGAAGAATACCTGCGTGAAATGCCGAAAATTGGGACTACCTGCTCCAAATTAACCAGTGTTAGAATATGTCATTTATAATAGGATAAGTACTTACTTTCAGATTTATGACAATCAGTTTGGCTTTCGAGTGAAACATGGTACTGACATGTGTATTTATATGCTAAAGGAAGCCGTCCTAAAGTACAAGATGTCAAATACCAATGTATACCAATGAATGGCAACACAAAAGGATAAACAGCGGAACGCAGTCTGTTCGTTTGTTTGAGCTGAACTAACAGCATGATTACATTTGGCTAAATCGTTGGTGCTAAGTTTAATTTGGTGAGGTTTCTAAAGTGACAAAATTAAGTAGGAAATTGTCTAATAATTATATCAGTTAGGGGTAATGTCTATAGCTTCTAAATTAGTAAAGTTAGAGAGTTAGGGTA
>JAJOZX010000427.1:1240000-1435000 GCA_023014485.1 Bathynomus jamesi | reverse complement strand
GGTTGAACCATTTTTCTTTAATGGGACAGTTACCGGTGCCGCATATCTCGACATGCTGCGGACAGAAATTATACCTGCAGTTCGGAAGTTGTTTGGAAACGACGACTTTTACTTTCAACAAGATGGAGCCCCCCCTCATTATCATCGTGATGTCAGAAGGTACCTCGATGAAACGTTGCCTAACCGTTGGATAGGACGAAGAGGAAGTGTTGAGTATCCTCCACGTTCACCGGACTTGACTCCACTTGATTTTTACTTGTGGAGCTACCTGAAGGATGCAGTTTATGGTACAAGACCTGCAACACTCGAACACCTTAAGGATGCAATTAGGGAAAAGTGCGGGACCATCACAGCATCCACATTAGTCCATGTCTGCGAATCAGTTAGTCGACGCATTCAAAAGTGCATTCATGCCGCCGGAGAACATTTTGAGCACTTGGCGTAGTTAATTAAATTTTATATGCAAACAACTCGCTATAACATTTTGATCACTTAGATTACTAATTTACCTTTCATTGGCAATTGCTATAACAATATAGTTTTTTTTTATAATTATAAAATATATGATGCTATAAAGAGTATATAGTTTTTCTGGGACACCCTGTATATATATTATATATATATATTTTATATATATATATATATATATATGTGTGTGTGATCAGTCTTTCCTTGTGAACAGACGTGTTTTATCGAGTGTCAAGTGTTATCAATTGAATAAGTTGTTTTCGTTGAAGTGTTTTAAAAAAAAAAGTGTTCCGTGCATTCTTAACTAAATTACTTCGTGCTACTAATCATTCATTAACGAATATATTTCATTTATTGACGTTATTCAGTACTATATTATTTGATCAAACCAAGGCTACTGCACGTGGCTTGCCTTGTTTGTTTTTCAAATCAATCAGAAAACGTGCAGTCATAAGGTTCATTTTTCCGTGCTTCGAGAGGTCAGGTAGTGTGTCGTCAGAAACCGTGTGAAAAAAAGGAAAAAATCGGGTCGAATCGCGGACAGATAAGTGTTATAAATACTCTTCTTTTACAGATCTTTTGTCGGTAGCTTAATTCTATATTAATTTAGTATAAATTTGTGTTACAAGAACCTGTTTCTGCGTTTCAAGAACGCGGTAGACCTACGTTGTAATTTATTAATTTCCAAACGCTCGTTTTTTGTTTTTGCTTTTTTGTTGTTCAACTAATTAAAAGCATGGCACCCCCGTCAAGTACTTGCAGTCGCTGTGAAGGGAAATTTGCTGCTTACGCGTTTACAATGACTAATAATAATGAACAGTTAGTTTGCAGGTGGTGCTCAAGCATGGAAGTGCTGAGGAACGAGTTAGAACGTGAGAGGGAGGCCAGGGTGAGACTTGAAGAAAGCGTGATGCTCCTGACGGCAAAATTAGAATCCCTTGAGACTCCAGTTACGACCCCTCCTGCCTCAGTTTCTACTAATAATATAAATAGTACTAATAGTAATAGCCCTCTCTCTTCCCCTAGCTCCCAACCCTTCGTTCGAGTGCGAAATGGAGCCCCATTGAGAAAAGCAAAGACCTGTCTACCAGTAATAACAAGCAATAAGTTTTCTGTTTTAGGGTTCGAAGATGCTGATGAACCGGAAATACGACTCGTTGGCGATTCCATTGTTCGAGGGCAGCTCGAGGAATTCTCTGGGAGAAACCCTCGTCGTAGGCGCCGTTACTGCTACCCTGGTGCAAGGGTGGAGGATATAACTAATAGTGTTGACCATTTTACAGACGGTACCACCGAGGACACAACGTATGTTATTCATGTCGGTACTAATAACGTTTTAAATTCTAGATCGGAAGAACTGCTGGCTAAGTATAGGGACTTACTAGAGCGACTAAAGGAGAAAACTAATAAGATTGTTTTAACAGGTATACTTCCTCGAATTATCCAACGTAACGATTTCTACAGCAAGGCGACCTATATTAACAACAACCTAAAGTCTCTTTGCCAACAGAAAAGAGTGCATTTTGTGAATTTTTGGAACAGTTTCTACGGCAGGAGGGACTTGTTCCTCGGAGATGGACTTCATCTTAATGACGTTGGAGCTGCGCGTTTAGGAAGACTATTTCATAATACTGTCTCTTCTTTTCAGGCTGCCGTAACTCGAACGGTCCCAGCGTAAATTCCACAAATTTCCCCCGCGCTCGCGAAGGTGTCGCAATTACAAACAATTTGAAGGTTCTATCCTTAAATGCTCGTAGCTTACGAAATAAAATAAACGAATTTTTTCTTTAATTGCTTGTAAAGACTATGATTTAATTGCGATAAATGAATCGTGGCTTAGCACTGAAACACGTGACTTTGTAGGGGAGAATCAAATTAGAGGTTATAGACTTTTTGTTAAAAACAGAATAGGTAGGCGAGGAGGCGGTGTTATGTTGTATATCAAAGATAATATTGCGAACGTTATAGAAGTAAAGCACTCAATTCCAGAACCGATAGATTCGACTATAGCAGAACTTAAATTGAACGATTTCAAACTTCTTGTTGCGGTTATATATAGGCCCCCTAATCAAACAGCTGATACGGACGAAGCGTTATATCGTGAACTAAAAAGAATAATCGGTAGTGAGCAGGCTTTAGTTATGGGTGACTTTAATTGCGCCAACGTGAATTACGATACAATGCAGGGAGACGCGGAAGGTAATCGTTTAGTTAATTTTCTCGAGGATAGCTTTCTTATTCAAAAGGTTGGGGAACCTACGAGGTTGGACAGTATTTTAGATTTAGTAGTAACTACGGATGATAGGCTAATTACTGATCTTCAATTAATAGAACCGTTAAGCAATAGCGATCACAATATGGTAGAGTTTGTCCTCTCAGTAAGTCACTCGAAACCAACTAACTCGACTAAAATTCCTAACTTCCAGCAGGCAGACATTTGTAAATTTCGAAATAAATTGTTACACGTCAGTTGAGAAAATGTAATTGGGAACTCCAACGCAAAACTAATGTGGGAATCGTTTGAAACAGTATTAAGCGTGCGAAAGTAAATAAGAAGCCCTTGTGGTTTACTTCTAGAGTAGGAGACATTATAAAGAGTAGAGATAGGGTTTATAGGGTACATAAGTGCGATAAAGACAATTTGTGGTTACGACACAATTACATATCTCAGGCGTGAAGCGAAAAGTGTGATAAAAAAGTCCAAGCGCGAATTTGAAATCTCCATAGCTCGTGACGGTAAAGAAAGCCCCAAGCAATTCTTTCAATACGTCAATAATAGAAATCCAGTAAAAAGTGTCTTGGGGCCGTTGAAAAATGTTAACGGAGATCTAGTTTCTGAAAACAAGGAAATGGCTACCTTGCTAAACGAATTCTTTACGTCAGTTTTTACTATAGATGTAACGAATATCCCTACGGTCATAGACATAATACTCTTTGATAATGGTAATATTTTGGATAATATTGTGGTTAGTGAAGGGGAAGTAATGCGCTATATTGATAAAATGAAAACGCGTAAATCACCGGGGCCGATTCCATACCCCATACAACTAAAAATTAAAAGATAGCATTGTTGTGCCGCTAACAAAAATTTTTAATGCGTCTCTTTCTGAGGGGTGCGTACCAGATAATTTCAAGTTAGCAAACGTAACACCTATCTTTAAGAAAGGCGATAAAGGTGCGGCCGGAAATTATAGGCCAATCAGTTTAACGTCTGTTGTAGGTAAGCTACTGGAATCAATAATTAGGGATCGTATAGTCGAACACTTAGAATTGCATAAACTAGTTAGAAATATGCAGCACGGTTTTAGGCGAAACAAATCTTGCTTAACTAATCTTTTAGAATTTTTCCAAAGCGTGGTTGACGTTTACGACAGTCATCGGGCGGTTGATGTAGTGTATTTAGATTTTCAAAAAGCGTTTGACACCGTGCCGCACAAAAGACTCATTGAGAAAACTAAGGCTCATGGAATCAGGGGTGTAGTAATAAATTGGCTAGAAGAGTGGTTGCGAGGTAGGAAACAGAGGGTGGTCGTTGATGGAGTGGAGTCGTGTTGGGCTAATGTAGCGAGTGGCGTTCCTCAGGGTTCTGTATTGGGACCCTTGCTTTTTCTTATATATATTAACGATTTAGATGTCGGCCTAGTCAGTACAGTTTCAAAGTTTGCGGATGACACGAAGCTGGGTGGTAGGGCGATTAATGACGAAGATAGAGGTAAAATCCAGAATGATCTGAATAAAATCGTTGATTGGTCAGGCACATGGGAAATGAGATTTAACGTCGATAAGTGCAAAATTTTACATATAGGTTCGCGTAACGGTAATTTTGCGTATAGTATGTCAGGAAAAAGGTTTAGGAGCAATAGTCACTGATGATTTAAAAGTAGCGAAACAAAGTACAGCAGCGGTCAATAAAGCGTGGCAAAGTGTTAGGTTTTATAGCTCGGAATTTTGAACAAATCGCGCGATATTATAGTTCCACTTTATAAATCATTAGTTAGACCCCATTTGGAGTACGCGGTCCAATTTTGGAATCCACATATGCGCAAAGATATAGCCAAAATCGAAAGAGTTCAAAGACGAGCAACTAAGATGATTCCGTCGCTTTGGTCTAAGTCGTAGGAGGATAGGCTTAAAGAGTTAAAATTGACTACACTCGAGACTAGGAGGCTAAGGGGTGATCTAATCCAGGTTTTCAAAAATTATGAATGGGTTCGATAACGTAGATAGAGATAGCTTTTTCGAAATATCTCAGTATAATAGGACTAGAAATAACGGGTGTAAGTTGACAAGTAGAAGGTATTCGCAATTCTGCAAAACAGAAGAAACGAGCCAATCACAGCCCAATTTCACGTCTGGAAAATGCCATGAATAAGTTGCGGAAAAATTCAGATGAAAACATCGTAAATGAAGTTATGATACTTTTTGCGAGAGTCTAGCATTACAACTGAGAAAAATGCCTTTGAACTGTGCATTAGTTTGCCAACAGGAACTGCAGCGTGTTATGACTCAATAACGTTTGTATCAATTAAATAACCCACATCAGTCAACGCCTATGTCTCAGAATGGAAATATCGGCATTCCATCGCCGTCCACATCGTCTTTCCAGAGTTGACCATTAACTTCACCATGCTATTCATCATTTAACATAAACCCTACTGTACCTTGCGATACGGAACAAGATATTTTGACACAAGCTGTTTCTGTACTGGAAAAATACCCGGAATGTTGATGTGATTTCATATTTTTTTTGTGTTTTGAAGTGATTTCTTTTTTTGTTGCAATAATACCATGCTATAAAACCATTCTATTATTTACCTACCTTGATAAAATTTTGTAGCACTTCATAGATAGCCGAACACACCTCCGGTAAAAAATTTTAAATTGAACACCTGGGCACCTGGTAGAGAGCTTCTAGCGTGCCAAAGCAGTCACCAGTGGCGATGTATCTGAGGACTACTTGCAGTTTTACTCTGGCTGGTAGAGATTCTCTCGTTACTGTATCCTGTTTTTTTAATTAGTGGAGTTACATTCCTAATAGTCCGGTTGCACCGGGTGGGAACTCTGCATTGTTTGTTATAAAGCAAATCTTGACATATTTTGAAAGCTTATACCACCCCATTCAAGAATCCATCGGGTGTACACCTGACCCCCGCTTGGCTTTTTCAATATGGCCGGCGAAACTGAAAAATCCCATATCCTGGTCAATACTTCATGGATTTTGATGATCTTGGTGTCATTTCTAGGGTTTTTTAGGATGATGAGTCGATCTGGAGGGGTTGCAGATACTTTGGGAGTCGTTTTGACCCACATTCATCAATACTCAAGGTCATTGGAGGTCACCCCCCCCCCCCCCCCCCCCGAAATAAGGAATATCCCATATCCCGGGCAGACGTGGAGATATTTTGGTGATCTTACTGTCGTTTTTATGGTTTTGGGCGAGACTGAGTAGTTCTACAGGCACATGATAACAGTAGGATATCATTTTGCAACTCCATGGGTCAAGTCAAGGTCATTTGAGGTTAAAGTTTGGCCTTGAAATATGATAATGCCACAGTTGACATCGCTGTATTTGCTTTATTTCAGTGACAATTTCTACAATCTAGTTAAATGCTGAGCACTTAACATCTTTTCTGCAGATAAAACCAGATCATAATGCTTAAATGACATAACCCACATTATATGGATATGGATATTCGGATATAAACCACAATTTATGCTGAAGTGCAGGGCACATGCATTCTATGGAAGGTTGCAAAGCTACAAGATATGACCTCGTAAGCAAGACAAAGCTCACACCTAGCTGGGGGATTGGCATTGACAACTTTGGTGCAGTTATTCACATTAGGTAACCATTTATTGGGGGCAAATATCAAAAGACATCTGATTAGCTTCAGAACTTCATCTGGTGCTAAGCACACTCCTTCACCAACTGTTTTTGGGATGAGAACTCTGTTTGTTTCGTCTCTCTCCCACCCATAATGCGCAGGATCAAGTGGTGGTGGAACTGACATTTCTTGTTTTGATAGTCTAGGAATGACCTTCGCACTGTCGTTTTCAAGTGATGTGGGCTGTGTTATAATAGCTGCAAGGTTGCGACAGTTTAATCTACAATTTTGGGAGTGAATAACTGCATCATAGTTGTCAATTATAACTTGCACAAGACCAGCAAGTGCAGCACCATTCAAACCCGACCACACAGCATCTCTTGCTGCTGCAACAGCAGCGAGCGCATAAAACGCCGCACTTCATCATAAGAACAAGTTACATTGTACTTGTACAACTCTAATGATTTGCTTATGGTCACCTATGAGAACACCCAGTGTTATTTGGAGTGGAGTAGGCTGATTTGTAATAACACTTGCTACAATGTTTCCAACCATTATGGATTGCAGGGAGTCAGAGAATTTCGAACTTACACGAGTAAGCAATTGCATAAGAACATCACTCATACATTCGGAAGCAATATATTTGTCTATGTGAGTACGATAAGAAGTGAATTCTTCCTTGTTGTTTTTGCACTCACTCGCGATTTGCTTGCCCAGCTTCTTCACACACTCATCAATATCAACAGATTCCTCACAAGTCACAATCTTTTGCAATATTCAGGTATGAGGCAGCATATTTTTTGAAAACTAAAAACGTAGCGATACCATCCCCATGTAAGTCTACAATTTCGTCTTTGAAGTAATCTTTAACTTTTACAATGAGCGACCTACGTGACAACTTCTCACCACCTAACTCTTTGTAAAGCTTCTCTACTTCAATTGAATTCCATGGTTTCATTTTTTCCTTCGACAATTCTACACACAAAGCAATGAAGGGGCAGTCTTCAGGTTCAACCCTTGACTTATTCTGGCAAGCTCTTCCAACCTCAACATGAAAGGTAGACATACAATCTTTATGGTATCGGGCTTCTTCAGCCGGTAAATCTCCTTTCATGCCCAACAACCTACTGAGTACAACTTGTCCCTGCTCATCATTTTTCAGTTTACACTTTTCTATCAACACATCTTTGTAATTTGTTTTTTTATCACCAAGCTTATCGGTCATAAACTTAGATGCTGGAATGCGGTATTGCACCGAAACTTTGATGTCATATTTCTCGGGTAATATACACTCACTGACTTTCAAACAAAAGAGTGTGTGTTTTTTAGGGTCATATACTGGGCCTTCACTAAGAACAGCACTACGTAGTCTTTTTGGCTCCACTGTAGGGGTATCACATACTCTCTCTTTTTCATGAATGCTGATGAATTCCGCTTGGACACATAAGTGGAAACACAGTTCTTGTGACAACAAAGGATTTTTGCTCCATCTTCCAAGAGAGGCTCTAGTCTCGCTCGAACATCTGGCTGCCCTCTGATGTCGCTGCTCTCTATGATTTTCTGAATCCTCCCACAATTTGAAAGACCTTTCTGACCTCCAGGACAGCTACGCAGGTATATTCTCCATATTCAGCAGTCAAAAAACAATTTTGGAATCAGCACAACCAAGACGTCATCAAACCACCAGGTGAGCAGCACCATCAGCAATAATCTCAACAACCTAAAAAAAATAAGATGAATAATTGGACATATTGGAATTCACCTTACCATGGGGAAAATAATCCCTGATTTCATTTTAAACCCTATAGAACTACTCAGTCTCGCCCAAAACCATAAAAACGACAGTAAGATCACCAAAATATCTCCACGACTGCCCGGGATATGGGATATTCCTTATTTCGGGGGGCGTTTGACCTCCAATGACCTTGAGTATTGACGAATGTAGGTCAAAACGACTCCCAAAGTATCTGCAACCCCTCCAGATCGACTCATCATCCTAAAAAACCCTAGAAATGACACCAAGATCATCAAAATCCATGAAGTATTGACCAGGATATGGGATTTTTCAGTTTCGCCGGCCATCTTGGAAAATGGCGGCCATATTGAAAAAGCCAAGCGAGGGTCAGGTGTACACCCGATGGATTCTTGAATAGGGTGGTATAAGCTTTCAAAATATATAAAAATTTGCTTTATAACAAACAATGCAGGGTTCCAGTAAAATCAGGGTCTGTGCTACCGGACTATAAGGAGTTCTTCAAATTGTTCCATAGACATTCTTAGATGGTTCCTCAGCATATCTTGGTCTTCAGCAGCCCATTCCCTTAATAGGCATCCTGATGCTCCTAAAGCGTTTCGTCTCATTACCCACCAACGACGTTGTTTTCTTTGTCTTTGCAATCAATCTTTGACATTCACGAATTAAATGTTCACAAATAATACGAACGCCAGCACGCACAATTGCATGTTTCGCCATATTGAAATGAACTGCCCGATTCATTGTTAGTGATACGTCTAAACAAAAGTGATCATCCGTGAGGCTTTCACTCTGGATGATTCATCTAGGATGATCACCCAAGATGACTCGTGTAAATTTGCCTTAAGTTCCTCATTTCTACCATATCTCAAAAGCTGAAATTTCTCGATGTTAAATGTCATGTCTTCCCGCCATTTGTATATTCTGTTTGTCTCTCTCTGTAAGGCCTCCATCTCTTTTGCATCGCTTTATTTTCCTGCTGATCTTTGTATCGTCTGCAAAGGATGTTACTACACTGTTGCTGCTTACCTCGCTGTCTATGTCTATTGGCATGATAATGAATATGAGTGGAGCCAGTACTGTTCCTTGTGGTACTGAGCTGCGCACTTCCAACTCTGATGATGACATACCTTGAATTTTTACGACTTGTAGACATTCTCTGAGGATATTGTAGATCCATTTTCCCACTGCCTGTTATTCCCATATGTTTCATTTTATGTGCTATGATCACATTTGTCGAACGCTTTAGCAAAATCTGTGTTGTATATGACATTGTAGTTTTCATTGCCTTTAAGTGCGTCTAGGATATTATTATAGTGCTCTATAAGTTGTGATTGGCATGATCTTCCTGATCGGAATCCGTACTGATTTCGTTGAATCTTTTCACTCTCCAAGAAGTCAAAGATCTTCTCTCTAACTATTTTTTCAAATACTTTGGTGAGATGGGACGTCAATGACACTGGTCTATAGTTCTTTGCTTGAGATCTATCCCCTCCTTTATGTATAGGAACAATGTGTGCTCTTTTCAGGATGCTCGGTATTTCTCCCGTGTCTAGGGGTTCTTCTCCATATCCAGTGTAAGGGTGTAGCTATTTAATTTTTACAGTTTTTAATCAATAATGCGTTTCATTTGTCCGGACCTGTAGCTGAATGTGATTTCATTTGTCCTATAGTTCGCACCATATCTTCTGGGGTAAAATAAAAAGCTGCCATACAACCTCCTTGTAATTTCTCTTCAAAGAATGCATCCATGTAGGTACCGCTTTGTCACTTTTTGGGGTACTGAAGACTGATTCGTAGTGGGCTCTCAATGTTTCAGATATTTCTTTTATATACGAGGGGCGGTCAGAAAATAAGTTTACACGGTGTATTAATTTCGTAACTAAAGGACCTACATTGATTGTTTGTATCAGGTAAATTCGTTAATCATTGTTGGCAACACCACGTCGATTCGGCTGCCATCTACCGTACGTTGGTTATATGAGTCAGTTGAACATGGCGGCTCGACTGGAACAGTGCCCTGCCTTGCGGAGCAGTCCAGGACGTTTACATTTAATGGCCGCTGGTAAACGTTCGTGTTGAACAATATGCAGCTGCATTGATTGTTGTGCCTTTTTGCATGAAGTCTGCGAGCAAAACGCCTTTGTGGTCCCAAAACACGGTAACTATCACTTTGCCAGCGGACCTCACAATCTTGAACTTCTTTGGTCGCGGTGACCCAGGGTGTTTCCATTCCATGCTGGCACGTTTTGTTTCTGGAGTACGGTGATGAACCCATGTCTCGTCTCCAATGCGCTCGAAAAATTCTTGACCACTGACACTCTGAATATCGTTACAGAAATGACAGGGCACTGTCCCAGTCGAGCCGCTATGTTCAACTGACTCGTATAACCAATGTACGGTAGATGGCAGCCGAATCGCCGCGCAGTGTTGCCAACAATGATTAACGAATTCACCTGATACAAACATAATCATTGTAGGTCCTTTAGTTACGAAATTATACGCTGTGTAAACTTATTTTCTGACCGCCCCTCGTATATAGCAACAATACAACTGACAAAATGGACTGTGGCAAATACCCATGTATCATACGGCTTGTGGAACACATTGCAAGCATAGGTATTATACGAGGACTACAACATTTTAAATGTTCTGCTTATATGCCAGCTTGGTCACAACTTTTGTTATTATCTAACTTGTGAATAATCTGCCAGATTTCAGAGCATTCCACATTTTGGCATATATTTAGTCTGTACCCCCTGAGACAATTAAATAGGGCTTCATAATGATTTTTCCACAGTTCTGCAATGTTTTTTCCACCATGTACACCCTCTATTACATTTGGCAAGGTAAGATTACTTTTGTTAATTTCATTAACCTCCTTCCAGAATTCCTTACTGGAAGTATTGCTGCTGTCGCCTAATTTTCTGGCTGAAAATTCTCTTCGAAGATTCTCTTTATATTTCCTTATAAATCTAAGAGAATCCTTGAATCTAGCACGAGTTATATTTTTCAGTTAGAAGAGTTCTCACTGCCTAGGTTTCCCCATAGCAACCCATTCCACAAATACAATTTTAGCTACATTTATACTAATCAGCACAGTATTCTCACCACCCTGGATTGACATTTATTTCTCCCCATTTTTTATTCTTAAAGCTATTTTCACTTGCAACCTTGTTGGCATGTACAGGGTGTCCCAAAAGTCTGCATACATAGGGAAAATTAGCACTTTTTAGCAAAATGTAACTTTATTTACAAAACATTCTCTACATGATTGCCATTTCTTTGTAAATACACACCGATGCGTCTCTCCCACTCGTGGTGAACTCGTGTTAACACATTTGGTGTTATGGACGTAATTGCACTTCGAATGCGTTCCTTTAGGCGATCCATGTTCTGTATCTTTTCCTGGTACATTACGTCCATAACACCAAATGTGTTAACACGAGTTCACCATGAGTGGGAGAGACGCATCCGTGTGTGTTTACAAAGAAATGGCAATCATGTAGAGAATGTTTTGTAAATAAAGTTACATTTTGCTAAATAGTGCTAATTTTCCTTATGTATGGAGACTTTTGGGACACCCTGTAGAAGCTCACAGCAGGCTTGGGGTTTAAGTACTTTTTCTGAAGTACAAGTAAAGTACAAGTACTTTAAGAATTTTCAAGTACAAGTACTGTACTTAATATAGGAAATTTGGTCAAGTAATTCCAAGTACTTAATGATGAAGTACAAGTACTGTTGCAGAAGAAATGAAAAAATTTATTTCGTATTTCATTGCAATACACAAACACATTAAAACATTTCTCAAGGCCCATGTTATTGCATTCAAAATCTCAAAATTTGTGCTGAAAATGCAAGAAAATTAACATGTACACAAATTTCTAAAGTACAAAAGTTTTACATTGCATCTAAACTACTTGAGAAATACTTGAAAATATTTGTTTTTTTCAAGTACAAGTAAATACTTGACCCCAAGCCTAGTTCACAGTAATACTTATTTAAGAGATCTATATGTTTTACATCATCACAGGAGGGATTCCGACAAGCCAAAGTCTCCACAGGAATCCTCACAAGGAGGAAGTTGTTGTTTTGCCCTTGTATCCTACTACCTGTGGCCTGTCGGGAATTTAGTTTAGGAATTTATTAAACTGCGTTTTTAATGTTAACTGAATAGGATATTAAGTAGATTTGGGCTTCGTATGCTGAAGAAATTTTCCATCTTTCTTCAGACTCCTTGTCCTTTTTGCCTTTGGGATGTATAAGGTATCCCAGAAGTCTGGACTCGTAGGGAAAATAGACATTATATTTTTAAAGTAAAACAAATATATACATTTCTAATGTCAGTTTTACATGTTTCAAGAAAGAAAATACCCTGATGGCTCAGTATACCAATCAAGAGAAGGTGGAACTGGTATTACTACATGTTTCCGAAAAAAGCCCGAGGGAGGCATGTCAGTTATTTCACGAACTTGCCTCCCTCTAGCTTTTTCCGGAAACGTAGCAATACCAGTTCATTACATTACATTACATTTCATTTGGAAAACATGAAGCTCCACCTTCTCTTGACTGGTATACTGAGCCATGAGGGTATTTTCTTTCCTGAAATATGTAAAACTGACATTAGAAATATGTTTATTTCATTTTAAAAATATAAGGTATAAGGTCTCTCTTCTCTATGAGTTCAGACTTAGGGACACCCTGTATATCTCGTTTCCTGTGCAGACTTGCGAACAGAGTAGTAGTCAGTTACTGGAAGAACTAATTCTTCTATAATCCGAGTATGGAAAACTGATAGGTGTGGGTAGTTGGGAAGTAACGAAAATGGTCCACTGAGTAGGTAGGTAGTTAATCTAACACTTATTAAACTCCTTTTATGTCAATAACTGGGTGGATGAAACCAATTGGTTGCTCACCAGAGTTATTCTCCACATTAGTATTTATATACTGTGTGATAGAGCGTGCTCGGTAATAGACATACATTACCGATCAACCAACCGAAAAAAAAACAAGGGGACGCTGGTGGAAAAAGCCGCGGGAAGAATGGACAAGAAGGAACAGGGGAGCAAGACGGAACGGGGAGAGGAAGAGGCTAAAAAACGGAAAAAGATCCCCACCAGCAAGTACGCTCAAACATTGAGCAAAGAGAAGAGGGACTGTCTAATAACCAGTGTTGGGCACTAAAGCGTTAATCCGATAACAGTTAATTAACGAAGTTAACTTTTTTTAACGGACTATTAACGGAAGTTAATTTCCATTTATCGTTATCGGACCAGTTAACTTCCGATAACTCGATATTTAGTCCGTTAAAGTCCGTTAACACGTTAACTGCGAGGAGTCATTCACGGAAGATCACCGCTCCGCGAATGAATTCAAACTGCCATAACTTCAGTCTGCCAATTCCGTCCTCTGCCGCAGTGGAACGGCTCTTCTCTCGGCAAGGACATCCTGAGGCCCAAGAGGTCAAGACTGGCAGTTGGGCCTAACTTTGAGAAGTTGGTCTTTCTGAAGGGCAACCAGCACATTGTGTCATAGTCTTTAATAAATGTGCCTAAAATTTAATTTTACCTTTCAGTTCCCGCCATAATAATTCTCTGGTAAATTAAAATTTAGTTAATGGTTAGTGGTTACAAGGGTTTCAAAACATGTAATCAGTACATTTTTTATTAAAAATAAAAAAAGTTATTAAGCAAAAAAGTTGCAAAACTTGATAAAAATACAGTTAAATACCTATTTATTGTTGGATTTTGCATAAATAAACATTTTCTATGGGTTTTAAAGCTTTTTTCCTTGATTTTTTTAAATGTTAGTAAAGAAATAGTTATCGTTAACGGATTATCGTTAACTTCCGTTAACTTTGTAGTAAAATTATCGGATTATCGTTATCGGAGTTAAAAATTGGGGTTAACGGATTATCGTTATCGAAGTTAACTTTTTGGTTAACGGTGCCCACCACTGCTAATAACACTCGGTAAGTGATCAGTTGTGTTTTTGAACCCAGTTTGGGGACAATATAAGCTGGGTCAGTAAAATTAGGCCTACATTGTGGTCTAAGACCTAGCATCAACTCATAGTTTAACAAAGGCTAAGGTAAATTACCTAACTTAATTTGGTGAGGAATCCTACTGTGGACCTCAATTTACTCTGCCCGCTCTGGACCATTTCTGGAATCTCTAGGCTGACCCCTACAAGGCTAGGCTCAATCTACTCTATAGTTAGACTGGAGATAGGGGTGGGTTAATTGGGGACCAAAATTCAGGGCTGCCAATTTAGCTAATGTTTAGCTAGATCTAGCTAATTTTGCTGTAATCTAGCTAAAGCAAATGTTCACCTAGCTAATATCTATAATTCTAGCTTATTTCGAAGTTAATCTAGCTAGTTCTAGCTAATTTAGTGCCAAATTTGAACTCTATTAATTAAAATTAAATAAAATTCTAATTCGGAATTCTGTTCAAAATTCACCATGCGGACCGGAATTGTCCCTTATCGACACACTATACTTATGTAGGGGAAGGTGGGGTAAGACGGACCCATGGGGTGAGATGGAACCCCCCCTCTAAACCCAAGCAGAAAGGGCGAGGTTCAGATATTGGTTGCTAGATGTCCTTCACGTCACCAAACAAAAGCATGACACAAAAGAAAAAAGCAAAGCAAGCGAAAGCTGGGCCATCCTGGGCTCATGACAGTGACAGTGAGGATGGAGATTCAACCAAGTGCTTGTATCGCAATGACACGTTTGGTAATTCTGTGCGAGGGGAAGGGTGGGTTTGTTGCGCCATTTGCGAGAGATGGGCACATGAGGAATGTGCAGGGGTAGAGGATGATGAGGAAGAGGTTTTTGCGTGTGAGTTGTGCCAGTAAGGATGGACCCCTGGGGTCCATCTTACCCCGTGATTCGTTTTTGGTACAATAAAAATATTGATTTGGTAAAATCTCGTGTTTCAGTCTTTTCCTCTAAAAACCGTGACCAGGGTGTGGACTTTAAATATAACACCCCAAAGCACCACCACAACCCCTAAAACCCCCCAAAATTATATAAATGTGGTTTCTAGACTCATTTTTGTGTTAAGTAGTCCGTCTTACCCCACCTTCCCCTACACTGATGGAAAATACGTTTGGGATCGTAGAAAATATGTTTGGGATCGTATTTTTTACACTCTGAATAAAGATACCTATATGGGTAAGAATATAATTGACTGTTTTTGGTAAATTTTAATGAAGAAGAAAATATGTCGCGTTATCAATAAAATGCGGTTAGTAACATATTTACTTTTTAATTTCGTACTTATTAATTGTTTAATTTAGTACGCATTTATTACATTTCAGGATGCTTGAAAACGTATTTATACGTTTAGCAAACCAGCATTGGGATTGGTTGACTCTGTCTTACTGTCTCTAAGTTAGTCTTTCGTCATCGTTCATAGAGGTTGTATCAGTGTTGTGCCGTATATAATATTTCTTTTCATTTAACTTTTAATTCACGAATGTTTGAACCCTTAATCATGCCAAAACAAAAAGTGTATACACAAAAATTTCGCAGAGAATGGCTTACGAACGAATTATTTGTAAAATGGTTAGTGGCAGTGGAAGATGATCCCCTTATAGCTCATTGCAGATTTTGTAAATGCAATATCAAAGCAAAATATAACGATTTAGTTTTGCACATGAAATCACAAAAGCATAAAAATGCAAATCCTATAAAAACTGCCAATTACTCAATATTGCAATATATTATTACTATTTCCAACAAATTTATTTTGGCTATACTTTTATTTTAGCTAATTGACTAAAAAAATCTAGCTAATTCTAGCTATAAATTATAGCTTTTCTAGCTATAAACCCGAAGTTTCATTTGGCAACCCTGGGACCAATTCATTCAGAGCATTTTTCACACCGAGCATGAATGATGTGTGCTAGGAAATCTGTTATATTTTTTACTTCACCAGGTTTTTTAACTTTGCGTCTGTTATTCCTAAATCTCTAACATGCTATTTTGATGTTTATATTGGTGGTTGTTCATTAGTTTTATCAAAGCCAGCCTTACGTTGGCTTTGGTTTTATTCTGTTGTAATTTAAAATGAGTGAATTTCAAAGTTTTTACCCAACTTTAAAATTAATTGATAGTCCTTTGTATTTTTTTAATCGTCTTCAGAAACGATGTCTTTGCAAAATAATTATTTTACATAAGGTAATATCGCATGACAACTCAACATTTGGTGTTGCCGTCGTGAGTTCCGTAAATAAAAATCAGCTGAAAGCTACAGACCGAACTCACCCACGTGTTTTGATGTTAAAAGAGGTCTGTTTTCATGTGATTATTATTTCATTTGATTATGATCAACTTTTGAATTGGGATTTAAGAATTAAGCAGTTAAGTAATAGACGTAATTAACTGATCTTAGTTATAGTATTATATAGTATGTGCTTTGAAATTACATCTTATAGCACACACACAACTTACGGCCTACCTAAATGACCTGATCGAATTTCTCTCTTTGATTAGTCAGTTGCCAGATGATGCAATTTGTAGTATGGTTGCTAATTTGGTTTTGTTTGCTACAAAAAATTAGCAGAAATTGAAATGTTAAACATAAGGCGCCCGTTTCCACCGCGTCCAATCCAGCGATTTTGGGCATCATGATCTCCAGATTTAACATTAAACTTATTTGCGTGGGGCTTTATAAAGTCTGTGGTTTACAAAACAAGAGTTACAGACCTACAGGATCTGCGAACCCGCATTGTCGCGGCAGTCGCTAAAGTAACCCCAGAAATGCTTGAGAATGTGTTCCGCAATGCGGAGGACAGAATTGAGATTTGCAGAAACACTGCAGGTGCTCACGTCGAATCTTAGATATAAGCTTGATAAATAAATATACATCTAATTATATTACTACATTTTTATCTTAAAATACTATTATTTCAGCAAAATAGATAGGGGCTTTTGGACCACCCTGTATATAGTTATAGAGATTAAGCAGTTTCTGCTTGCGCCCAGCCAGTCTGACTGATTTTCAGCCCCTAAAAGCCACTTTTACGACGCCAAGTTATTCTCTCATTCATTCCCCAATTTCTGCAATCTCCAAGTCGACGTTACGGCTGAGATACCAGTTACGAATTTTTCTTTTACCTCTTACATACCCATTATTACAAAGTTTGGCAGTACAAAACTTATTATTTATAATGTTTTAGCAATATATAACTAATAATAATAATAATGAAACAATCAAGGCTTTCAATTCAGCATATATCATTGGCTTGTAAACAAACCCCCAATCGCTTCCATTGGTCATTTTTGAAATGTTGCCATATGAATGTACATCAAACAAACAAAACATCTTTATTGCGGATTATTCACAATCCATAGCCACTTAACCTAACATACAAGTACAATCTTATGTATACACTGAACTTAATACAAAAATAAGCAGTATCGAAATTGTAAATTATTTTATTTTAGGTTTTATGATTGAAAATGAATGCGTAAAAACATATCAAATATATTAACGAAAAATACCTACTAAGGCTGCTTGATAGCATATTCTAATAAAAAATAACCTGCCATCCATTTTACACATGGGTAAGTCTAGGTCAAATTTGGCACATTAAATTTTACATATTGATGTAATGTGATAATTAGGTCTTACGGTATAGCTGGTTTGATACCGAATTGAAAGTCTATTGCATATTCTATGTTCAGTTTCTTTACAAATATGTCTCATATTCTTAACTATTTAATTCGCATAATTTCTTTCAGATTTTAATTGTACTTTAACTGTTATGATTAGATATTTCAAATGGTCCTTTTGAACAAATCACGTGCTAAAAAATTGCTTGGTGGTGTAGTGGTTAGCGTCGCTGACTACGAATCCATCGGCCCCGGGTTCGAGACGAGACCCGACGGCGGCAGCCGGCGCACAGCAAAACCCAGTTGTTCATCCTTCCACACAATAAAGAAAGTGGTTGGTAGATAAATGGGTACCCTAGGTGGCCTAGTGGTTAAGACGCTGGGCTACTGATGGGGCGTGGTTCGGATTCCACGTTAAACTGTAGGTCTAAGGTGGAGTGAAAAGCTTGACCTTCGTCAGAATGAACAATTCGGGCGGAAGCTAACCAAAGGTAAATACAGTTTGGTGGCAAGTTGCTATAAAAGTTACCTATACGGCAGTACTTTTCGAAGTGTTGATAGCTTCGCTCATTCTTTTACAACTTATGTGAAAATGAAAAGGTTTATTGGAAGACTATATTTATATAGTCCATATGACAAATATTAATAATACAATGACAGTTCACATACTAAGGATAGAAATATATACAATTCATTAGAAATAATACAGTAATTATATACAGGGTGGGCCGTAAGTTTCCATACATAGGAAAAATAAACATTTTTTTATGGACAACCATTTTTATTTATATAATATGCTCTACATGGTTGCCATTGTTTTGAAAACACATTTCAATACGTGTTCCCCACTGTTGATGAACACGCATTAGCACAGTTGACGTTATGCTTGTAATGGCGTTGGTGATACGTTCCTTTAGATGATTTATGTCTCGTATCTTTTCCTGATACACCATGGCCTTCAAGTGCCCCCAAAGATAGAAATCAAGGGGGGTGAGATCTGGGGATCTGGGAGGCCACTCCACAGGACCACGCCGACCAATCCAAGCATCCGGAAACTGCTGCTGATCCAAATACCGACGCACGTGAAGACCATAATGAGGTGGAGCTCCATCTTGCTGGAAGTAAACTGGGAAGTTACCTTCCTCGTTTAGCAGGGATGGGAAAATCTCTTCTTGCAACATGTTAAGATACCTTTCGGCATTAAGATTTCCACTGACAAAAATTGGTCCAATAATTCTGTCACCCCATATCCCGGCCCACACCATCACTTTACCGGCACCTTGCATCTTCGTCGGACTCAGCCAGTTTGGGTTAGCATTACTCCAATAACGTATGTTTTGCCGATTAACCTCTCCATTGACGTAAAAATTTGCTTCATCAGTAAACAAGATCTTACGTCAAACGCATATTATTAGGGTATCTGAAACAAAAACAAACGTTTAATTTTTCCTATGTATGGAAACTTACGGCCCACCCTGTATATATATATATATATATATATATATATAATGAGGATTGGCAATGATTTACTGAAAAAATAAAATTAATTACTACTTTGCTGGTACTTTAAAATTTCTTATCAGAAATTAGAATAGTGTAATTTATATTAATGTAATTTTTAATTCTGTGATCATTTTGAATAAAGAAGGTTTCTAGCAGTTCCATTTAGTATTAAAATTCTAGTTATGGACGCAGATATTGGACACTGTATTTTAGTTCTCTAGAATAATAATTACGGAAGGGTTAACTTCTGATAAAACAAGATGCACTCAAAAGCTTCACTTGAAAGTTGTTTTTTTCTGGATGGGTAGTGGTAAGATTCGTGCTCGGGATGTGACCCATCAACTAGGAGACGAAAGCACCTCTGTGCTGCACATTTTACTTCATTGTCCTTATTAAAATCAAACTAATCTGGAAGCATTGGCGTAGGCAACTGTATGCTCATTATTCATAGTGATTCACTGGCCTACTTAGTCAGTGCTTCAGACAACTATCTCTTAACCTTCTATGGACCACTTGTATAATGTTTGTATCTGCTGAGTCTGAAATAAAGTGTTTGTTGTTGTAGTTATCTACAGTAATAGGAATATACACATAGTTCCATAAGAAATGAACACAACCAACATCTGGAAGTTTAGAACCGACTCATTTAAAGGGTAAATTACAGTTGCAGAAACTTTCTTATGCATTTATCGACGTGAGTTAACAAAAATAGTGACATAAGTCATCGATATTGAGAAAAACACAATAATTATTAATGAACACTAAATCATTACATTCCCAGAACAAAGCTAACATCAATAATAAGCGTTTCATATTGGTACCAAAATGAACTACTCCTCAGGACGGTATGAAATCAAAGTAAATGAAAGGTGCTCATTTCTTTCGGAGGTAAGTGGGATCTTTTAGGTTTGGCGGACTGCTACAGATTTTTATGAAAATTAGCAAATCAATTATTTAAAAATTTTATCCTAAGAAAATGTAAGGTAGGTTAGGTTTAGTCTAGTTAAGTTACGTTAGGAATTAGACATCTCCTTGGGGTAAAATTTGTAAATAATTGATTTGCCAATTTTCGTAAAAATCTGTAGTAGTCTCCCGCACAGGAAAAGATCCAGTAAGTGTATATTATCCGCAGTTCAAACCTTGTTCACTTACGAATTGAAAAGTCTGTGAAACTTGCGTTCACTTTCAAGGTGTGAATACAAAACGTGTTTACGCATAAATGTTTTATTTAGTATTTCCTTTCCAATATTTATGTAATCATTTATAATTTGGCTTATTCTTAGCTTTAAAAAATACCCTTGTATGTAATCAAACTAAAACAAATAGAATTTGTCAAAAAATCTATTTAAAAAAAAAAAAAAAAAATTTCCTATATTAATGTAGTCTAATATGTGGGAAATACTTGTGAAGTTCACTATTGAGTTTTTCATAGTTGATACTTTCTTTTTTGGAGTTTGGGGTGAGGGGGGGGGGGATTCTGGAAGAGCATCCCGTAGAATTTTATCTCCCATTAGCTATCCGCTAATTTGTTTTGAATTAAGTACGCTGGAATAGATGATTAAACGTTGCGCCGACGATATCGCGATTAGCCATTAATGTCCATATTGAAAAAGATGCGCGTTTAAAGTTGAATTATATGATTATCTCCTGTATACGCTATCATTTCTCATCACTTCAAGGTTCAAAAATGGGTGTTCCCCATCCAGCTATTGTAATTCTTATGACATGACAACCTTAAACCAAGTTTAAGCGATGTTGGGTCCCTTCATTAGTTGGATGGAGGACCGTCCTTTGCGTTTAGATGATGTAAAGACCTGTAGATGGTTCAGATTTCGCGTAACCGTAGGTCCCCTTCGTTACGTGACCTTTGATGTCACGAAAGAGGTTAAACAATCTAAAATATTATTATTATTATTATTATTATTATTATTATTATTATTATTGTATGTAATGTTCTTAGAGAACTTCTTTCCAACAGAGTAACGACTATGTCAGGACGTGGCAGAGGCAGAGTAGGCGGAAAAGGCATAGGGAACAAGGCTCTCGTGGAACAACTTGGCCTTCAGAAGAGTGAACTCATCAAAGAACCATTGACCGGACCTCCGGAAACGTTTCCTTCTCTGCAGTTTCGCCCTGTAAAGGTCCCCGGGGAGAGAGGTCTCGACAGGTCTTACATGTTGGTAGTGAAGAAGGAGTTACGAGAACACCTTCAGAGTTCGGAGTACAACATCACTCTGGATTCAAAGAAGCCTGACATCGAAAGATACTCTGACAGGTTTCATTGCCTAAACAACAAAAACCATTTGACACTCTGTTGGTCAAGATTCCCCAAAGAACTCAGGTTGGAGTCGGACACCCCCCCCAAGGGGAAAAAAGCGAAGGCGAAGAGGAAAGTGAAAGTGAAAGTGAATGTACAGAATCCGAAAAAGAGACGAACCAAAGAGATGGATGTGAAGGAAAAATTGGAGGAACTCGAGAAGAAAGAGACCACCGGGGAAGAAGAAGAGAAAAAAGAGGAAGAAGAGAATGAAGAGGAGGTCGTCGAGGAAGCAGAAGAGGACCTCGATGAGGAGATGGACGAAGGAACAGATTACATTAACTCCTACTTCGATAATGGCGAGGAATATCTTGAGGACGACGGTGATCCGTTAGAAGAAGGAGGAGTGTTTTAAACTCGTTTTAAAGTGGAATGTCAAAGTTAGTCTTACTAATTAAGACGTCTTTGTTTCACATTTTGATAGCAGGGTAGATCGGGAACCCCTATTTCCCCACAGTGTGGCGTGAACTCCCAAGATTCACCTGAGGCGGGAGTCGAACCCAGGCCTTAGCAGTCTGAATCCAATCTCTCTTTTCATGTATTGTGATATTTAGTGACTGATTAAAATGGCATTTTCGTAATATAATGTGTAGTAAATGAGGGTATTAAGTTATTTATGGGTTACTTTTTAACAGATTTTTATATAATTAATTTAAGGAGAAAAATAACATCTGTACTCTGATATTTATTAATGAATTGTATTGTAATTTTTCAGCACTGTCTTTCATTTCTCCCTACCATGGAACGCTCTTCCTGTGTTGAGCTAGACGAGAAGTCTTCGAATCCGTTTCTAAATCATCTTCAGGTTTTTTATTTCCTGTTTTCGAGGGATCGAGTTCGAGATCGTGAGCTTCTAATCTCTTGATAATGCTTTTGTTATTCTTTTCAATGGCGTGGTCAATAGGTAGGAAATTATCGATATCTTTAATGTCGTGTTTTGCGCCGCTTTCCAATAGAATCCGAACTAAGGATTCATTCCCCAACCGTGCTGCCAAATGCAGCGGTGTCAAACCCATTTGGTCCTGTGAGTCTAAGGCGGACCCTCCTCCCAGCAGAATGTAAAGGTCAGACATGATAGAAAATTTACCTGTTAAGGACAGTGAATTAGGTTATAGAATTGGATTAAGCGACATTGAGTCTGTTCAGTAGTTGATTGGGTGGCCGTCCTCCGCGTTCAAATAATGTAGCGACCCATAGATGGTTCGGGTTCCACGTAAAGCCGTAGGTCCCCTCCATCACATGACCTTTGCCGTTACGAAGATTAAATAAGTGGACTCTCTTTTAGTTCTATTTCAATAGTACAACAAACACTTACTGGCTGCGTAGTGCAGTGGAGTTCTTCCCAGCCGATCACGAACCCCGAGTTTTGCTCTTTTCTTAACGAGAAGTCTTAAGATG
This sequence comes from Bathynomus jamesi, assembly GCA_023014485.1. NCBI lineage: Eukaryota > Metazoa > Arthropoda > Malacostraca > Isopoda > Cirolanidae > Bathynomus > Bathynomus jamesi. Next base: position 1,412,111 of record JAJOZX010000427.1, on the reverse strand, counting down.
GCGTCTGAACCTCCCCATCTATAAAGTCAAAACAGATGGTAAATGATCGTCTCCATCTTGTGAGGATTATTACAAGGGTAAATGAGATAATTTATTAACATGCATCGAAGTGGCCAGCGTCGGTATTTCAGTGGGTAACACTCTTTCTCTATAAGAGACTAATGTTGGGGATCCGAATCCTGTTGATGCTGGTGGTAATAATAATAATACCATAGAGCAGTGGCCGCATTAGTTGGCCTGAGCGCTATGCCAGTTTCTGACCCTCCTCACTCATAATTATTATGAGTCAAAGTGTTAAGTCAATCTGACTTTATCAATATTGATTTTTAGACGTAGTTTAACGTCCACACCAAATGTCGACTTGCAGTTCAATTCCCACTCTAAAAAATCTCGGACAAAATTTTCACATTAACACGGTAAATTATTTAAGTGTTCTTGTACAATGCGTGTCATTCATATATTTTTAGCGTTCTATAAATCACTACAAATCTAGACGGCTACATAATTCCTGTGTTTTTACAGTTGCCTTTCTTTGATTTTTTTCAGAGAACTTTATTAATACTTCCGAATCGGGTATCACGAAATTTCATGAAAATGACAAAAATAAGTAATCGAAAATTGAAAAGTTACTGAACATACGCAAATTTCAAATGAACGAAACATTCATGATTTATTACGTCTATATGGCAACCATAGGCTGAGGTTGAAGTTATGTGGTATTGGGGGAGAGAGAGGACTGGATGTTCAACAGTGAATGACGAATATCCTTTGGGGTGCTGCGAAAAAATGAACAGATGACATTGGGGTACTTTGAGACGAAAAAAGGTTGGAAACCATTGTTCCATAGATAAGTAAGATGCATATTTTTGCAGAATAAATTACTGCAATCGTCACTTCTTTGCAAATTTGAGTGTAATTTTTACAAAACAGATTTTATACGTAATCAGTTAGGTATTAGCAAAGATTAAGTAATCTTTGGTATTAGAACAAAAGATACTGTGAATCAATGCAGTTGCTTCAGTTTTGTCGGAAACTCGTGTTTCTAACAAAACCCACATCGCACCAGTACGAATTTATGGCGGTCTTGCCTGACAGCGTAGTGTAGGGGTGTCGCCCCAGCTTTATCAACCTCGTGTAGAGAAGCTCCAGCGTTAATCAACATGGTTGCCAAGTCTTCGTGACCGTGGTTCAGACATCTCTGCAAAGCTGTTCTACCTTTTGAATCCTTTAAGTTTATGTCCCAACCTAAAATTAGAAGCAAACTTCACAGCAATGAAAAATGGCATTGTATGTAATGTAACCTACAGTTAAGAATATACAGGAAACTATATTAAAGCTTATAACTTGGTCGCTCCACGCTTCTGTAAAATTTCCTACACTTTTCTAAGTGTCACAAAAGCCAACCTGTCAACAAATTCACGGAGGAACGCAGCCATCAAGATTTTGAGTTTCACATCCAAAGCTGGTGAAGCTATGAAGCTGTATTAAAATCAGTGTCTCGTGAACTAAATTCGCGTATAAGCGTCAAAATGTCTCTGGCTTAAAATTTTCTACTCAAAATCTTTTGCATAAACATTTGTACGTGATTTAATGTCATCGTGGACTAAATAGATATAGGTAAGTTTTGGCTATATTTATTATAAAATCACATTCAGATTTGCGTTAGCAATAAAACGGGTGAAAGAAAAACGTGCAGTGTAGATACCACAAACTTCGTTTAAAACAATGTTTTTGAATAGTATGAAACAAACAGTCTCACCATTCTCGAGGAGAAACGAAACAGAGTTGATAAATCCAAGAGCCGAGCAGTAATGAATAACATCTTCACCAGCCTCTTCAGGAAGCTGAACAGCCTTTGATCTGAGAATGAAGAAACGTGTCAGAGATTGGATGTAGTTAACCTTGTTCTTTTTCGGTTAATTTGAGCCTTGTAAAAATGAAATTGTTAATTCTTAGTACTTTTGGGAGGGAAGAGTTAATTTTAAACTACATCTTAGATCATGAAATATCGAGTTCCAATACTTCAAAAGTGAGGTTTAAACGATTAAGATTACTAATTGTGTTATTAATACAGTATACACAGATGTCTTTTAGAGATGTTAGAGTGGAGAAGTCAAAAGTGATTACTTAATTAGTGTCCGAAATGCGTTCATTTTCCTCCGAAGAATCGCCACTTGGATGTAGGTTCTCCCATCGCTATCCTCCGCTAAGGGATCAGCACCTGCCTCAATTAAAGCTTCGATTGTGTGAGGGCTATCACTGAGGATGGCGACATGGAGGGGGCGCTGCCCCTTGTTGTCGAGGCACTCGAGATTCACCTTTGACATGAGGAACTTGGCTGCATCGAATTTCCCTTCTGAAGCCGCCACGTGAAGAGGTGTTCTTCCAAGTCCGTCCTGAAGGAGAACCAAAGTTGCAGACATTTTCACGTGTCACTGAATGAATTGCGTTTTGTCTCATTGTTTTGATCTATTGTATTTCATATTAAACCGAACCTTGGCCATTAAATCGGCGCCTCTTTTGTGAAGGAATTCTAAACAAACCGAACATCCAGCCCTGGCAGCAAAATGGGTCGGTCTTTGTTTATCATTTCCTCCTTCCGCTTCCACCTCACCACCTGCTTCCAAAAGTTGTGAAAGAACACCACCGCATCTCCTCTGCAAAAGATTTACTTATGAGAACTGTGAAGTTACTGAAGAGGGCCAAGCAGTAGTGAATAAAGGGTGCGGCTGTTAACTCAGAAAGGAGTCAGGCGTCGGACAGCAGCAGCAGTAGTAATAAACAAAATCTAAATGTAAGTACCAATAGAATTTATATATAATTGTTTTTAATAACTGCTGAATATGACCTACCACTGAGCCGCGATATCGGGGTGAAACCTAGGTATAAAATGAATTTAAACACACCCCTGAACTCGAGTACAGCTATCTAACATACTGTAGTTTTTAAATGTGTGTATACCCAAACAACAAGCATCTGGTGGGTCAGTGTTGGAATTTGGTTTTTAGTATGCCACAAATAACAACGTCGGCTAGACAGATGAGTTCTATCTGGATATGTATATTAATAAGTCAAGAATGTTAGGTATTTTGTGTTAAACACGGGGGCAGGATATTGCAGACACTTGGTTCAGTTCATGAATTAACCTACATCACGCACTTTAAAAATTATATAAACGCATAAGGCTTCAACGTGATTCTAAAATGTTTTCCAGTATGATATATAATAGTATTTTATTAGTTTACTTAATTATTACTACTAGGAAAGGCGCTATTTAAATTTAAATCTACGTGCATAATGTAGCCTGGATAGCTTAGTGGGTAAGATGACAAGCTGCAAATATGAAGGGTGCGGGTTCAAGCCTCTGCTCGGATTTTGCGATTTCAGAATTCAACAATTAAGGTGTTTCCCTAGTGGATCATCCCTGGTAGGGACGTGATTGGAATAACACGTTAAACTGTAGGTCCTCATGGTGAGACAACAAGCCGGACCGGTTTAGGTTCACTTACCACTTTTTGCCACCATACTTTTCTAAGTACCACCATTGAGCAACGACGGTGATACCACCTAACAAAAACTGTAGAGGAAGGACTACTAATATTACCTTTGAAAACACTATCATTAAAGTAGTTATCAGTTAGCAAACTGCATATTTCTAACCCTCTGGCGTACTACTTAAAAGAGTTCCGCGTACCACAGGTTGGGAATCACTGACCCTGAATGAACGATTCAAGCGAAACTATTAACAAGTTAATGGAAAAGGTTATATATGTGTGTCTCCTGATTAAACGGGCTAATGTAATCTTCCTACATATTCACTTTTCCTCTATGCGAGAGAAGGGACATGTGCATTGGAGTCAATCCTTCATTGTCTGTAGTAGCCACGTCTGCCCCTGCTGCAAGAAGAAGACTTATTGCTTCCGTCATGCACCCGAGGGAAGCTATATGCAGTGCCGTTTGACCATTCTGTAGAATAAGATTAGGTAAAAATTTTGGTGGGTAGAAATGACTGTAAATACGAATACATAGATTTTATAACTACTGGTTAGTTTTACTGGGAGAGCGTTTTGTTTGACATATATAGTAGAGTTGCGATATTTTGGGAGATAGGGACCGCGAATGTTCTCGAAGTATAATTTCGCGGTGTCGTGACAAACATCGCGATATACAGTGAAGCTCGCGAAGTATTTTCTTTTTTTAAGGTAGTGATTTAGGGGTTCGCGAAGTACGGAAATCGTTGCTTTAAGTCGCACTAAATCGCGACCCTACTGTATTGTGATTTCTACGAATGCGCCATTAGCAGCATTCCAGTGAAAGCCTAACCAGGAAATTTGGCGTAAAATCACGATGACAGAAATTTTGTGTTAAATTTTCTGTCAGTATGAAATTTAAAACGACTCTTATTGTTTTCTTCATGTTTTGCCTTTATGAAACCTAAAAATATGTTTTATTCAATGAAAATAATACTTTACTGGTATTTATCACCTACTACAGAAGTTGCAAATCTTTTCGCTTGAAAATCCAGTTTCAAATCACTTGGAAAGTATTTTGAAGTTTTCATTTACATCTAGGCTGAGTTGAGTATGTATTGCGGTGCAGCTCATACAGCCAAATTCTCAAAATGAAAAGTAACGTACAACTAGACTGTATTTAACATAACCAAGTTTAATCAAACTTACGAGTAAATTAACTTAACCTAATTAGGGTTGACCCAGAAGCACCCAAGTCAGTCGGGATTCATGCTTTCTTGAACGCCTGACTAGGTTCAAACGCGAGAGATACAGAACCCCATTCCATTTAATTTCGTCCGTCTCATCGATTAGATATGTAAACATTTTTCAAATGGAGAACCTCGTTTTATGATTCATTTCGATAATATTGGACTTTCTTCCCTCTGATTGGTTAGCCTTTGGAGATAAAACATAGTCCTTAATTGAACATTTCATAATCTCCAACCCGATATGGTTTGAATACGCGTTAGTGAGAGATCTTCAGGCCCCGCCTCCGTAGGCGAAGACTTCTGTATAAGGGGTGGGTTGTCAGCAGCAGTGTTGGCAGGTCAGATTCACAAAGGTCGCACAACTACCTCTGAAAAGTTGCACATAGTCGCACAATTACATTTAAAAACTCGCACAAAAGTCGCACAGTGCGTATCACCCAAAATCACCTCATATTGTACTTAAGTTTCCTGTAAAAAGTTCAGAAGATCTGTAGTTATAGTTTCTGCAGTGCAAGATTGTAGATTTACCAGACCTAAAAATGAGGTGATAATCTTCTTTTTGATATAGCTAGGATAGCGTACAACAATACAAAGCTGTTTATCTGTCGTAATATCAGTGCTTTCATCTATAATAAGAGAATAGCTACTCTCACCAATGTCATTGCGAAGGTCTTTCAACATGGATGGCCCAAGAACACAGTTCATGATTGCAGCGCATTTTGTTCTGTGAATTGAGAGATCTTTTCCAGAAATATTACTAATTAATTCGCCCAAATGATCAACTGTTCGGATACTGGAGTGACATGCTGTGTGTGCTGCTATTTTGATCTCTGCAACTTTAATTGATTGATCTGTTTCTTTTCTTGATATTCTAGTTTCGAATAGAGTCCTAGCATTTGAAAATGGGGCAGCATTTTTTCTGTTTTTCTGTTCGCAAATGCTTAATTAGGTCATTATGATATGCTCTAAGTATAACTTTGCAATATTTGCAGGTTGCTTTTGTATCATCGCCTGGTACATTTCAAATCCAGGTTTTCAAATCTTCATCTTTCTCCCATTCTTTACAATATCGTTTAATGTACACAGCACCTTTACTCATTTTACTCATATTTACTTATATTTCTAAAAAAAAACAAAGAGTTAATCCAAAACAAAAGTAGCTGAAATGTAAAAGATAAAATTAACTTGAAATAAAAGATTATATATACAATATAGGTTAAGATAAAAAGATTATATATACAAAAGATTATGTAAATACAATAAGCATGAAACATAGAATAACAAATCAAAATCATTATATTCATTAGAAAAACAAATCAAAATGAAACACACAATACAGAATACAGCATAGAAAACAAACCAAGTTACCAAGCAGATAGAAGCCACCATGTAACGGATACAACCTATTGTAATCTATACATATAATAAAATTCAAAGTTCAACTTTAACTTCAAAAATCGCAAGTCGCACACGGCCAAAATAAGTCGCACAGAGTCTTCAAAAGTCGCCCAATTGTGCGACAAAATCGCACACCTGGCAACACTGGTCAGCAGTCGCCCAAGAAAGTGACAAACATTTTCATGTGCTATCCAGTTACTATTGCGTAAGGATCTATATACAGTAATTTAACAAAACTTTGAAAACAACAATAACTTTAACCTTATCGGAGATCGTTAAAATTCTGCGGGCTTCCCACGGGTCCTCTTGAAGTTTTGTAATTATAGCCTAAAAAGAAATTGCCAGAATTTAAGTTTATAAATACTATAAAAGTGTTAAAGAAACCGTAGGCTACATATTGTATCTGGGTTAAAATTTAAAAATTAACTTAGTGCAGATATTAATTTTAACCCAAGAAACTAAGTTACTTTGGCTACCAGGTCGGAAAGGTTTTGGAATTATTGATATTGGCGTAGTAGTGATGATACAGATTTCAATGCTTAGAATTACTATGCTTGGCATCACATTCCAATTCACCTTTGCTTTTGATGTAGCATCTCCTTGAACTGGCTTTTTGTGCATTATTCAACTGCCTATATGTTCATATTTTAAATTAAAGAATTTTGAAATAACAGTTTAATGACACGAAAATAGTGTTTTAATTTTCTTCGCCTGAAACGATTGAAACATTTGCTACATTAGTCTAACAGTTCAGAAATATTTATGTGGATGAACCTAAATTATCTTTAATAAAGAAAACTATGTAAATTAACAAAATTGACATATTACCACTTATACTTTAAAGTAGTAATAGAATGTCGAGAATTAAGTGTGTTTATTAAAAACACAGCGACTTATCATCAATGCCTATATCTATATCAAGTGAGGCCACGTTTTTACAAAATTTCTTACTCTTGTGAAATCAAGGAAAAGCCAGCGAGACCATAAATGTACAAAAATACCACAGCCATCAAAATTTTGAGCTTCATATCCAAACCCAGCGAGTCCAAATTTGTGAAGCTGCACTCAATTATGTAAGTGGCTCGTGAGCTTAAAGCAAATGTTAAGGTTAAAATTTTTTTTTTTTAATATTTTGCATCAAATTATTTAAGTTGTAATCCGATCGAATGTGGGTTTTGTTATCGCATTATTGTTCATAAATTATGCTTTAAAATTCTTATAAATTAAAATAGGTTATTAACTATAATTTAAATGGCGTACTTAAATATTGTACATTTTAATTACATAATAAAATGTTCATATTAATGATTCATACCTGATGCATCACACTCATTACTGATGATAATCGTTGTTGATATATTGGTACCGGAGAAGTATGTTAAACTGATCAAGGGGATGTACAGGGGAGTAACAACTAAAGTGAGGAGTAGCGTGGGTGTGTCAGAGAGCTTTGGGGTGGAAGTTGGTCTGCACCAAGGATCAGCTTTGAGCCCCTTCCTATTCGATGTGTTGACGGACAGGATTAGAGGGGAGGCGCCGTGGTGCATGATGTATGCAGACGATGTTGTGTTGAGTGGGGAGACGAAAGAGGAGGTGGAGCAGCAGTTGGAAAATTGGAGAGAGGCGTTGGAAAGTAGGGGGATGAGAATTAGCCGAAAGAAGACCGAATATATGAGATGTGATGTGCAGCAGGACCGAGGAGGGGAAGTGACATTGAGTGGAGAGCGTGTTAAGACGGTGGAGTATTTTAAATATTTGGGGGTCAACAGTGGATGCAGAGGGGGGAGCAGAGAGAGAAAATGTAGAATACAGTCGGGGTGGAAGAACTGGAGAGACGTATCAGGGGTGCTCTGTGATAAGAGGGTCCCAGTGAAACTGAAGGGAAAGGTATTCAAAACAGTGGTGAGGCCGGCAATGTTGTATGGAATGGAGACTGTGCCAATGAAGAAGAGCAATGAAAGAAAAATCGATGTGGCTGAGATGGATGTGTGGAGTGACGAGGAGGGATAGGGTCAGAAATGAGCATATAAGAGGAACAGTGAAGGTGGCGGAAGCATCTAAGAAGGTGCAGGAGGCCAGGCTGAGGTGGTATGGACACGTCAGGAGAAGAGAGGAGGAGTATGTGGGGCGCAGAGTGCTGGAGATGGAGTTGCCGGGACGGAGAAGAAGAGGAAGACCGAAGACGAGATGGAGGGACTGTGTGGTGGCGGACATCAGGGAGAAGGACGTGGTATACGACAGAGGAGAGTGGAGAAGACGAACCAAAAACAGCGACCCCATGTAAAGATGGGATAATAAGCTGCGGAAGAAGAAGAAGATATATTTTTACCTTTAGCACAAGAGTATTTGCCGAAAGTGTCGCTTCGTGAACTGGAGTTCGGCATCTTTTTTTCTCTCTGACATCAGGAATCACCCCTTCGTCTAAAAGTAGGGCTACCACGTCATCGTTCCCTGCCCTAACTGCTACGTGTAGTGACGTCACTCTATCTCCATTTGTCGCTAACTTGTCACACCCTGGCGGACCAATCAGAAACTTTAAAATAATTGTACACACACTCTGAAAAGGCGACTGTTATCACTTGGCTTTCTAATTATTGCAACTTTTCTCATTTAATGTTGAAAGTATTTTTTCTATTAACCACATTCAGTAGTTGTATGTAATAATATTATTATTATATATACAGTATATAACAAGTTACGAAACTCACGATATTTTCCATTATTTTATCGTACTCTCCCGCCAAATGAATAATGGGTACTCGCTCTCTGGCGAATTGAGTGAGGAGTAAACTTTGCACGAGAGCATACTCGCATGATTTAGAAGTATATTGACAGAAACTGAATATTATCACATTCGTCTTCAAAAAACTTAATTATATATGTTACGTTTTTTTTTGCTAAATCGGTCTTTTTTGCAAATTCTCCGGTCAGTTTGCAAAGAAACCAAAACAATAGTAATTTTACAAAATGACCTTAAATGCTTGATCATTTTGCAAAAAAACAAAAATCAGTCAATTTGCAAAATCACCAATAATCTTGTCGGTGTATTTGCAAAATCTCTTGTTCTAATACTACTGTTGTTGTTGTTGTTTCGCCGATCAGCCCACCCTGATCGAGCAAGCCGGCGGCACGCAGGTAACCGATCGCCCTCCGGAGTAGACCAGAGGTTCAGCGCACTAGTGATGTTTGTGTTGCGTTCGTTGTTGTGCTAGAGCGGTACAATCTGTCATAATGTGTTCAATTGTTTGTGGTGTGTCCTGGCACAGGTGGCAGGTGTCGTCTGTGGAGTTGTCTAGTCTGTGTTTATATGTCCGTACAGTAGCGGATTATAATGGGGGCAAAGGGGGCATTTGCCCCCGGCCCAAGATGCTGACCGATCCCAAGAAACTATGTAAACGCTATAATCTACCGTTGAAATAATTGGTCGACCGTGAAGAAGAAAAAAAAATTCTAGATTCTGCTTCTACAAAACCTAGTTTAGTATCCAATTGATGTGAACAAAGTAGGGTTGCCAAGTCAACAGATCTTGAATAAAGAACACTTGCACGCTACCGTATATTCCATTGCTTAACATGATAAAAATTTACTTGTGCAATATTTTTTACAAATTGGAAATATTTTTGTTTTTTGGTCTTTTTTCTAAAAAATCACTAAAAAAAAGTCGCAAAGACGCGTAATGAGAGAACGCTTTAATGCATAAGGTTATTAGAAAAAAAAATTAGACACGAACAAGCCTTAACTTTCAGTAGCGCGACACGTAAAATAATGTTTTCTAACTTTCTAAAAGAGAGAAACCTAGTATATAATTAAGTATTCTTACCTAAGTATTCATCTGAAGATATTCTTCAACTCATAAAAAATAGAATCACGTCAAAAACTCATGAAGCCGGTTTAATATGGCAATTTGGCAAAGCACAAAAAATATGTTAGCGGGCGATGCCTTCCTCGTTCCTCTCCAGCAAGGATGACAATGGCAACGGACAATGGGGACAGGATTGCCAACTCTGATTTACTAGAAATCACATCTGAATGTTGAATCTCACTTCTCCCGATTAACGAATTAATTAAGTTTGAAAACATCTCCGTCTCAAATTTTTAGTGATGAATAAAATTTTGAGAGTCAATTACTGAATTAAAGGACATATGGCGTCCTTTCCGAGTTTATCAAAGGACAAGGACACGAGCTGAAATAAAGAACTGTCCTTTGAAATAAAGGACACTTGGCAACCCTAGAACAAAGTATACATTCTCTGTAATCACATCTTTGTTTTTGTTTCGTTTTCTGTTGATCGATCCCAGTCAGCTGATCACATCACTCGTGTATGATGTATCAGGTAAAGAATTGTGTTTTTCTAGTGACACCGGCCCGAAAATATTCATTGCCCCCGGCCCTAACAATGCATAATCCGGCCCTGTGTCCGTAAGTTGGGGTGATGTCCACATCGGAATCGTGCTAAGTTAACTCGATCCGATCTGCTCAGGCTGATCTCTGACCTGTTAATAGATGGCGTCTTCGCACCTAGGATCGCATTCGGACCGAGTCGTGTCAGTGCTTTGTGGGTTAGGTGTGTGTGTGTGGGATGGAATGGAGTATTTGGTTATAATGTCTCTCTGGTGTTACCTTAATGGTGCGAGGTGTCGGTGCATGATTGTACATGTAGTGGCAAGGGTGTTGTGAGTTAGTTGTCGCTGCTGCCATGAATTGTGTTCCCCTCATGTCTAAATGTTCACTAACTTTCAGTATTTTTGTTTCTGTGTGCAGGTGTTCTATTGGTGTTGTTTGAGTGCATCCTGTAATGATACGAAGTGCGTTGTTTTGTATTATCTGTAAGGTGTTTATGTGTGTGTTTGAGATAATGGGTGCCCAGCATGGGCTAGCATAGTCCATAACTGAGCGAATATATTGTTTGTATATGAGTGATGTTGTTTCCTTCCTGATAGTGTCCAAAGTTTGTGCCTGTTAGTACCCTAATCGTGTTAAGTCTTGACGTACATTTGTTTTTAATGTCCTGAATGTGGTTTGCAAAAGATAATGATGTGTTGTATGTGACCCCAAGTATTTTGGTCCTGTGAGTGTGTGGAACAGACCCGGATCTAGGGGTGGGCTATGTGGGCTGCAGCCACGGGCCCCGCATTTGAGGGGGGCCTCCAAATTTGGAGAAGTTTTCCCCAATGTCTTAAATGCATACAGAATGTACTTGTCATTGATGGTGACCAATTGTACCGGCGAACGGAGTTTTTCTAAGTTAAAGCGACTGAAATGTTGCACACGTTCAACAATGAAGCAAAAGCGATTACAGTCACTGGCAATTCTCTGTGTTGAACATGCTCTGACCAAAGAAGTCGATTTTCGAAATATTATTAATGAATTTGCACAAAAAAAGGCTCGTCGGTTCAATCGGTTGCCAGCTCATAATCAGTAGGTAGGTGTGTATAAAATTATTAATTCAGGAAAATATAATATGTAAAATATTTGTAAAGTAATATGTTTGTTCTGAAAACCTTTAATTTTCCTCGTAAACAAAGTTTATAATCCTTATACAATAAAAATTGTAGCCAAGGGGGCCCCCAAAAAAAATATTAGCCACGGGCCCCCATTCTTCTAGATCCGGGCCTGGTGTGGAATGTTGGTGTTGTTTAGTGTAAGCTGTGGAGTTACCTGGTGTTGTTTTGTATTGCTTGTAAGCAAGGTGATGGTTGATTTTGTGGGCGCTACTTTGAGTCTATTATGTGTGAGCCAGTCTTGTATACTGTTTGTGTATGTTTGTAGGTTATTTGTAGCGGTGTCGATGATGATAAGGTAAGCTATGCTAAGCATCAAATGCTTTACTAATGTCTATTGTTGCTAATAGTGTACGTTGAGCTGGTCGTCTGGAGTTGATGCCATCCATGATGTGCTGCGTGAGGTTAGTGAGTAATGTCGTGGTTGAGTGGTGAGGTCTGAATCCATGTTGAGTAGGCGATAGTGGTATGTGTGGGTTGGTGATTTGTAAGATTAGTCTTTCTGTTACTTTGGAAGGTGTGCATAGTAAAGTAGTGGGTGTATAGGAAGCTGGTTATGTTGGATTTTTGTTTGGTTTGAGTAGTGTAATAATTTTACCTTGTTTCCATATGTCAGGAATAATACAGTGTTGGTTTGAATATGTGCTGATATTTGTGAGAGCTAGTATTCCCTGTGGGACCAAGTGTTTAAGGTGTATGTTAGATATGTTGTCTGGTCCAGTAGCCTTCGAATTTTTAATGTTTTTGATGATGATGGTGGTCTGGTCTGTATTGAAAGGTGTAATGGTCGTGTTGAGTCTGTAGGTTTTCTTGTGTCTGGCCGTTTGTCTGTCTGCGTGTTTCTGGTTGTTGTCTCTGTTTAAGTGACTTATCTTTGCGTAGTGATTAACTAGAATGTTAGCTTGTTGTGTATATGTTGGGATATTATTTTGGCTGCGACAGATAGCCGCGTGTGAAGCGTGAATGCCGCTGTTAGAGTGGGTAATGCTGTTTATAGTCTTGTATAGCCTGGATGTATCTGTGGAGTGGTTTAGCGTTGTTATGAATTCCCTAAATGTTTCTGTTTGTTTTTCTTTGAGTTTGTTGTTTATTTCTGTGTTGAGCTGTTGTATCTGCTGTTTTATGGCTTCTGTGTGTGGTGTTTGTGTGTTATGTTTGAGGTTGTTACGTTGCCTTATGAGGTGGGCTATATTTCTCGTGTAATTTGGGTTGTATTTCCTAATGTTGCCCTTGGGTATGTATTTGTTTGCATTATTGATGACCTAATTAAATGTCTTGAGTGTTGTATTGATGTTTATGATGGGTGTGCTGTTTAATGTGGTGAATTGTTCCTCAGTCTGTATTTTGAACTGTTCCCAATCAGCTTTCTTGTAATTTCTGTAAGTGTGCCTAAGGCTGTTGGAGCAGAGTGTAGAACGTATTGTGATGATGATGGGCAGGTGGTCTGATGACAGTTGTTTTTCTGTTCTCCAGTGTGTGTGTTGCTAGTGAGGGGGAACAAAACGTTCTAGCTCCTAATCTAACCACAATGACACTGTTGGTTAGGTTAGGTTAGAAGCTAGAAGGTTCTACAGTATTAGAACAAGAGATTTTGCAAATATACCGACAAGATTATTGGTGATTTTGCAAATTGACCGATTTTTGTGTTTTTGCAAAATGATCAAACATTTAAGGTCATTTTGTAAAATTACTATTGTTTTGGTTTCTTTGCAAACTGACTGGAGAATTTGCAAAGAAACTGATTTCGCAAACAAGCCGTAACATATATACTTGATTCATTAATTATGGTCCTAAATTTGATTACATACGGAACTGACTAGAAAAAAAGGGACACTGTAATCTATGTAAAAATAAGCAAATCTCGTAGCCTAAACGTAATGTACATCAGAATCTTGTCTAATTCAATACTGACTTGAACTAACGAATTGAACTACAGTATAGTTTACGTTACTATAAGCTGTATTTACTTGCATATGTGCGAAGGTTCTCATTCGTGAGTTACTGGATATTGTGAGCAATATATAAAAATGACCAGAAACGACTACAAAAACACTAATAAAGTGATTGTTTGCATGAACATACTGCAAAATCAATTCGACAGATATCTAGTGACCTAAACTGTATCAGAATCGGTTGTACTTCGAATCATGCAGCTTACAATAATACAATTGCAATGACACCGTCGTGAAGAGAATGTGTAGGAAAGTGTGGGGAGAAAGAAGATGACTACTGCAACAGACGACTCAAAACTTCTAAGAATTTGTAAAAAAGACCCAAGGAAGACATCATATGACATTCACAGAGTTGGGAAGCTGTGGGGTGAAAATTTCTACAAGAACAGTAAGACGAGGGCTTAAGAAACGTGGTATGGACTGCATTCGACCATCTAAAAAGCCGTTTATAACCAAAGATCTGTGTAAGAAGGTTGCAATGGGCACGGAAATACTTCACTGCAGACAAATGGAAACGGGTAAGGTATCAGAATGTATACTACTATTTTTTTTAGAAAGTCATTCTCAGGAATGATCCAGAATATTCAAACACTTCCCAATCACCTCTAAAGAATATAATTGATAATACCTTCTAACCTTTTAGTGTTATAAGATACTTGCACTCACTTTACAAATTAAAAAATATATCTATGTAATAGCTTTGCTTGTTTTTTGTTTTTTTATGCAGGAAGGAAGGAAGGACCTAGGGCAAATGCCCTCAAAAGCGTCCCTCCCATAGAAGAAGAAGAGAGCCAAAATGAAGGTCCGGGGTCTTCGAGACGCCTAGACACTCTGCGTTTGAAAGATGGGAGGTCATAGACAGGAGAAAAGATGGATTCAGGAAGATTGTTCCAGAGTTGATTGGTTGAGCAGATTAAAGATTGAAAATACCGATTAACGTGACATTCATTATCTTGGTTATTGTTTTTGTGTGTTTTTGAGACATGTTAGAATTTGAGTTCATTTTTTTGAGGTAATTTTTAGCAACGAGCCTCATTTTCTGGTTTTTGGAGTTCGAACACCTTTCGTAAGGAAAATGAAGGGTGCCAAGAGATCAACTATTTATTTTTCTTGCACCATGAGACATCTTGAGAAGGTTATGGTTTGGTCCTGCTTTGGAATCCATGGAACAGATTTGTTTTTGTGAATGGAATGATGAATAACCAAAAATATATATCAATGGTGAAAGAAAAGTTGTGGCTTTTCGCTATCATCTAGTTTGGAGGCAGGAAATGGTGGTTTAACAATATTTGGCACTATGTCATTGTGTTAGATTGGCTCAGAAATTCACAAGATCTGATTCCGAACGAAAATCTTTGATCAATTTTGAAGAGACGAATGTGAAGGGAAGACAATTCAACTAAAGAAAAGCCTATAAGACGGCTGAGTGAGTGCTGGCTGGAATGATCCAGAAATTACCAACATTTGTAAATCATTGGTGAAGTCGATACTAAGACGAATTGAAGAGGTTTTAAAAACAAAAGGGGTTCTCACACAGAATTAGAAGAAAAATACTTCCCTGATGTACTTTATTTCAGTCCTCAATACATATACAGTGCTGTAATGGTAACTTTTTTTTTTGCCTATACGCTGCAATGTTGAAAGTTTTACCTTTTCGGGACCTGAGGTCAAGATACTTGACTTATTGTTCTGAAAGTCGTTTTCATTACTGAGTACATGATGCTGGATTGAATGGTGTATGTTTTATGACGATTCGACAATGGGAAGTGGGTTTAAAATCGTTGCAGTGGCGTATGGCCACGGTTCCACTCTTAGCTATACGGCATACCTAAAATTTTAAGGTGGGGATATGCCGTATGGCCGCGTATTCCCCCATTACAGCACTGCGATTAATATATATATATATATTTATATAAATTCCATTAGAAGGTAACGTAAAACAGTGTCCCATTTTTTCTGGCCAGTAGGCTTAGAGCCTACTGTATTAAACTATCTAATAACGAAATGGTAATATCCATGTCCCCAAGGAAGTTGGGGGAAGGGGCTCGAGCCTGGGCTATCTTAGCCAGACTCAAAGTAAAACGGGTGGCCGGCCCGTCGTGACGCAAGATACAGAAAAGACTCGCCCAGCTCTTGATAGGACTGAGGTTCGAACCCAAGACTGAACAGAGTTTTAGCACTGCCGGGAGGCGCCCTAACCGATCGAGCCACCACACACTCAAACCATAGAACATTCTACACTCTGCCCCAACAGCCTTAGGCACACTTACAGAAATTACAAGAAAGCTGATTGGGAACAGTTCAAAATACAGACTGAGGAACAATTCACCACATTAAACAGCACACCCATCATAAACATCAATACAACACTCAAGACATTTAATCAGATTATCAATAATGCAAACAAATACATACCCAAGGGCAACATTAGGAAATACAACCCAAATTACACTAGAGAAATAGCCCACCTCATAAGGCAACGTAACAACCTCAAATATATAACACAAACACCACACACAGAAGCCATAAAACAGCAGATACAACAGCTCAACACAGAAATAAACAACAAACTCAAAGAAAAACAAACAGAAACATTCAGGGAATTCATAACAACACTAAGCCACTCCACAGATACATCCAGGCTACACAAGACTATAAACAGCATTACCCACTCTAACAGCGGCATTCACACCTCACACGCGGCTATCTGTCGCAGCCAAAATAATATCCCAACATACACACAACAAGCTAACATTCTAGTTAATCACTACGCAAAGATAAGTCACTTAAACAGAGACAACAACCAGAAACACGCAGACAGACAAACAGCCAGACACAAGAAAACATACAGACTCGACACGACCATTACACCCTTCAATACAGACCAGACCACCAAGATCATCAAAACCATTAAGAATTCGAAGGCTACTGGACCAGACAACATATCTAACATACACCTTAAACACTTGGGCCCACAAGGAATACTAGCTCTCACAAATATCAGCACATATTCATACCAACACTGTATTATTCGTGACATATGGAAACAAGGTAAAATTATTACACTACTCAAACCAAACAAAAATCCAACAGAACCAGCTTCCTATAGACCCATTACATTACTATGCCCACCTTCCAAAGTAACAGAAAGACTAATCTTACAAATCACCAACCCACACATTCCACTATCGCCTACTCAACATGGATTCAGACCTCACCACTCAACCACGACATTACTCACTAACCTCACGCAGCACATCATGGATGGCATCAACTCCAGACGACCAGCTTAACGTACACTATTAGCAACAATAGACATTAGTAAAGCATTTGATGCTATCCCACGCTTCCCTCTCATAAACAAAATACTCAACACAAACATGCACAATAACACCAAAAGGTGGCTGAGCAACTCTCTCTCAGGAAGATACTCACATGTCACATTTAATGGCAAGTCATCCAAAAACAAGCTTTTTCCGAACGGGGTCCCTCAAGGCTCTGTTCTCTCACCAACACTCTTCAACTTATACATGCATGACATTCCAACACCCATAGATAACAAGCTTACCTTATCATCATATGCAGATGATATCACTCTAACATCCACCCACAACAACATCGACACCGCTACAAATAACCTACAAACATACATAAACAGTATACAAGACTGGCTCACACACAATAGACTCAAAGTAGCGCCCACAAAATCAACCATCACCTTACAAGCAACACAAAAGAACACCAGGTAATTCCACAGCTTACACTAAACAACATCAACATTCCACACACTCACAGAACCAAAATACTTGGTGACACATACAACACATCATTATCTTTTGCAAACCACATTCAGGACATTAAAAACAAATGTACGTCAAGACATAACACACTTAGGGTACTAACAGGCACAAACTTTGGACACCAGCAGGAAATAACACCACTCATATACAAACAATATATTCGCTCAGTTATGAACTATGCTAGCCCATGCTGGGCACCCATTATCTCAAACACACACATAAACACCTTACAAACAATACAAAACAACGCACTTCGTATCATTACAGGATGCACTCAAACAACACCAATAGAACACCTGCACACAGAAACAAAAATACTAAAAGTTAGGGAACATTTAGACATGAGGGGAACACAATTCATGGCAGCAGCGACAACTAACCCACAACACCCTTGCCACTACATGTACAATCATGCACCAACACCCCGCACCATTAAGGTAACACCAGAGAGACATTATAACCAAATACTCCATTCCATACCACGCCCCACAGACATCACACAGTACAGAAAACACATATACACACACCTAACCCACAAAGCACTGACACGACTCGGTCCGAATGCGGTCCTAGGTGCGAAGCCGCCACCCATTAACAGGTCAGAGACCAGCCTGAGCAGATCGGATCGAGTTAACTTAGCACGATTCCGATGTGGACATCACCCCAACTTACGGACATATAAACACAGACTGGACAACTCCATAGACGACACCTGCCACCTGTGCCAGGACACACCACAAACAATTGAACACATTATGACAGACTGTACCGTTCTAACACAACAACGAACACAGCACAACATCACTAGTGCGCTGAACCTCTGGTCCACTCCGGAGAGGGCGATCGGTTACCTGCGTGCCGCCGGCTTGCTCGATCAGGGTGGGCTGATCGGCTAAACAACAACAACAATAACAACAACAACAACCATAGAATAGTAAATATTAAAATACAATTTAAGTTGGTGACGTTTTATTGCGAATAATTTAGTTCTTCCACATATTAGGTGGTAGAAGAGAACAAACTAACTCAAAAGTAGGCGGAGTTTCGGATCTTGTAATGTTTGGCAATAAATTTGGTAATATTTTTTTTTATTTATTTATTTTTTAAATGAACCTTTTGCAAGTTAGCCGCTTATATGTAATGAATAATTGTTACCTCCGTTGATTAGCAGCTTAATGATTTCCAATTGTCCCATCTTACACGCGTAGTGAAGAGGTTTGAATCCTGTTTCGTCTTCTTCGTCAAGATTATCGCCGGCTTCAATTCGTTTAGCAATTTCTTCATGTCTTTCATCTATAATTGCGATTACGAGAGGGTTTCTAGAATTCTCATTTGCACTTTTCTTTGTGGACTCTTTTAAAATTGCGTCTTGGGCACTGATATCAGTATTGGTTATTCCATAATCTTTATTCGTAGCGTGATTTAGGTTCTTTTGTTTGCTGCTCTCTTCAACGCCCTCTGGTAGCAGGAATTCTTCTTCTTCTTTTGGAGCTGTGAAAGAACTTTGAAAGGAGTCTTTCCTCGCATATCTTCTTCTTATGGTTGTATTTTGAGGAGAAGCTTCGTCATACTCGGAAGGGAGTTGAAGCGAAAGGGAAGACAGCAATGGCGGCCTTTTCCTGCGAGTGGCCATTTTTCAAAGAGTTTTTTGGCCCCTTACTTCCTTTTCTCGTATTTATAAATATTTCCACTGATTTTTACTAGTTTTGCTCAATTTGATTTCTGAAAAAGAAAAACAGTCGTCCAACATTTATATGTCAATGAAACTATAATATCAAAGATATAATATTTAAAATGAACATTTGTCTCAGTGTTTAATCTCCCACTTTACAGAAAAAAAACTTTTTTGTTTTCATTTAGATTTATCTGATATTTTATTTTCAGTTTAGTTAATATTAATCTATAATGACAGTGATGATAAGGAGGAAGAAAACTCGATGACGGTCCAATGATGATGGTGGTAATGATGACGATGATGATGATGTCTTCGTCGTTGTTATCACAGTTTTAGTTAAGAAAATTCGTGAGTGATTTCCATATACGATAATGCCATTCTTATATCCTAGAGCTAGACATTAAAACAATCTCATGATATAAACCTGAGTATAAGGCGGACACACGAACTTTCAGTATATTTTACCTATGATGAAGGATAATTGGCCAAATGCCCAGTTCATTAGGCTTTCGTCAGCACAGGTGTTTCAATATTAAGTTTATTAGTTTATGATTGAGGCTTGTGATTGATTTAAGTGTCTCTTACGAAAAGATTTGTTTGAATACAGCATTCGAAATAAAGTGCCCTGGGTTTTAATTTGGAGGTAAGTCTCCAGTTTTGCTATATTACGTTCATATTTCTATTTATAGACCTCTATGGCTGACACTGATTTTTATGCAAACATTTTTGGTTATAGAATTTACGCTACTTATCCGTACGGTCGTATTACCTGATTAGGGTTCTGTCATAGTCACATTAGACCAAGGGTTTCTCACGATATACCTTTATACGGTATTCATGAAATTACAAACAAAATTTGATGACAAGCATAAATTTATTACGCAGTGTCTAAAATACATTTGAAAGAACTAAAGAAAATGCATATACACATTGATCATAAACTAAAAATAGCAGAAAATAACGAGTAAACGTGGAATAAAAAAAAAAAAATGAAGAATGACAAAAGGACGTGTTTCGTTTGGCAAATGCGATACTGCGCTATGCATACCAAGGTATAACAAGTTACCTGTTCAAAATCCCACTTTTCCTCTGTCATTACTAATAAAATGCAAGTTCCTAAAGAGAACATTCGAAATAATATTTTTTATGAGTATGATTTAAATTTAATTGAAACAAAAACTAATATTATTATTTTAAATAATAATTTATTTATTTGCATGAAGAAACTAGTAACGCGAATAAAATGTCATAATTATGATAAAATGCACGATTTATTTTATGGATTCTAATGGCGATTAAAGAATTTATTTGACATTGCAGATGCATTAAAAATTATAATATATATATATATATAATATATATATATATATATATATATAAAATATTATATATTATATATATATATTATATATATATATATTATATATATTATATATATATATATATATAAAATATATATTACTAAAAATCTCAGAAGCAGACAATTAGAAAAATGACACACACACACACACACACACACACACACACACACACACACACACACACTGTATGTATATTTGCTTCTCAAGAGGTAGCAAAAGCAATTTGTTTTTCTTATTTTTAAGCTCTTCAGGAAAATACTCGCGTTGTTGCCTGATGTAAATGCTTGTAGTTTTTAAATAATTTTTAATTCCTATTTGTGGGTTTAATTTTGTAACGTGTGTGAAATTTGTACAGATTCTTTTCGAACAGTAGATTCCTGCATTATTTCTATTTATTTTAGAATTCTTGCAGGATTTTTTTTTTAAAATAACAACGTTTGAAATGAGTATAAAATCGAAGATTTTCTACTTTGGTTAAAACCTTTGAAGAAATTTGGCGAGTTGGCAAAATTATTTGCGATTTTGAATTCACGTTAATTGCGCATTTTTCATTAATCTTCTGTCATTAGTGAGACTCATAAATCATTGTCTCAATTGATTTTACTGTTACGAAAAGTCATTGAAAGAAGTATGAATACAAATATAATAATTTTAGTGTTTAGTTAAAAACATTTTATTTATGAGAGAAATTATCGGATCTTGTAAATTTTTTTAAATTTTGCAAATTATTTTTTCTTCCGGTATTAAGTGTATTTAAAAAAAAAAGAAAACACTTTATTCAACGTTTTCATCTTTCGTTCAGAGAATAATTTTATTTTTATTTGATAGCTTGAATGGAATAAAAACTCTACGGAATGAAACTACTCAGAATTACTGGGCCTACGAAATTTAAGTGTTGTGATTCAAAACGGGCAGAGTTAGGTCGCAGGTTGACATGTTGGGTTAAAGTCAAGAATTGCAGGTTAGGTTTATTATTTATATTAACCTTTCCTTTCAACCTTTCGATGTTCCGTGCGATGATTCCTCATTTCACGGAAGTCAGGTTTGTTGTTCCTCCACTTGAGTTGGCCTGGTGAAATAGAGTTTGTTTCTTGCTCTCTCCATTTCACATAGCCAGGTACTCCTGGCTCATCTGGAAATGTTCTGAGCCAGACGTCTAGTCTTCTTTTGAAGATATTCACCGCTACACCACTCGTGTTCCTTAGTTCATTGGGCAACTGGGTGAAGAGTCTTGCTTCTCTCACAACTAAACTACGAGGGGCGGTCAGAAAATAAGTTTACACGGCGTATAATTTCTTAATTAAATTACCTACATTGATTATGTTTGTATCAGATGAATTCGTTAATCATTGTTGGCAACACTGCACGTCGATTCGGCTGCCATCTACCGTACATTGGTTATGTGTGTCAGTTGAACATGGCAGCTCGACTGGAACAGTGCCCTGTCATTTCTGCAACGATATTCCGAGTCTGTCAGTGGTCAAGAATTTCTCGAGCGCATTGTCACAGGAGACGAGACATGGGTTCATCACCGTACTCCGGAAACAAAACGTGCCAGCATGGAATGGAAACACCCTGGGTCCCCGCGACCAAAGAAGTTCAAGATTGTGAGGTCCGCTGGCAAGAGCGAGAGCTGCCCCGGGCCCCGGGGAAGGATTGGTATATGGGCCCCCCTGTTTACTCAGTATTTTATTATGAATGTTTTTTGTGTACATAACAAGCAAACTGATTATATCTCTATAAAATGTATGTTCATTAATTATATTTCCTCTGTTATTTAATCAATTGTTTATTAATATTTTTAGATTTTATCCCCCCTCTTTCCGGGCCCCGGGGATTTAACCCGGCTTCCCGCCTTTTCGGCGGCCCTGTCCGCTGGCAAAGTGATGGTTACCGTGTTTTGGGACCACAAAGGCGTTTTGCTCGCAGACTTCATGCAAAAAGGTACAACAATCAATGCAGCTACGTATTGTTCAACACTGGAACGTTTACGAACGGTCATTAAACGTAAACGTCCTGGACTGCTCCGTAGGGCAGGGCGCTGTTCCAGTCGAGCCGCCATGTTCAACTGACTCGTATAACCAATGTACGGTAGATGGCAGCTGAATCGACGTGTTATGTTGCCAACAATGATTAACGAATTCACCTGATACAAACATAATCAATGTAGGTCCTTTAGTTATGAAATTATACGCCATGTAAACTTATTTTCTGACCGCCCCTCGTATTTTCCTTCAGGGTTGAGGATGTTCCCTGCTTAGCCTTAATTTGGGAACACGACACATTCTTCCTTTCCTACTTTCCACTGTAATTTGAGTGGTTATAGGGTTCAAAGTAAGATTAAGGATTAGGTCCTGCATTATTTTCCAAGTGGAAACAATGGTGTACCTCTCTTTCTTTCCAGCAAATATAAACTTAATTTACATAAACTTTCCCAGTAATTTAGTTCTTTGCAGCCATTGATCTTGGCTGTGAAGCTTCTCTGACTCCCTTCTAGTTGACTAATTTCTTCTTTTATGGGAATGTTAAGACCGAGCAATACTCCAACTTGGGTATGATTAATGTTTTCAACAGAGGAATTATATTCATATCCCTTCTTTTAAGGGTTCTCAGTATCTGTCCAGTCATTCTTTTTGCTCTGTTTACTACTATCTTATTTTGTGTTTCAAATTTCGCGTCATCAGTCATTACAACTCCTAAGTCTTTTGCTTTAGAGTTTCTCTGAATTTTCTGTTCATTTGGGATATACTGCAGTATTCCATGGAATTTAGGTCCTTCCTTCTTCCGTATCTTAACAGTTGAAATTTCTCGGTGTTAAATTTCATATTATTGCTTTCAGACCAATTGTAGATTCTGTTCATGTCTGTTTGTAGAAATTAAACAAACAAACAAAACATCTTTATTGCGGATCATTCACAATCCATAGGCACTTAACCTAACATACAAATACAATCTTACGTCTCTTACATCTTAAATCCTGGTTTTTTTATTTTTCTACTAATTTTTGTGTCATCAGCAAGAGATGTTACTGTGCTATGATTAGTAACTTACTCATCTATATCAGTTATCATGGTTATGAGGAGTAACTGACCCAGCTAACAATTTTACGTAGATACAACGTTGTCACAAGGTTGTATTTTAGTACTGTGACGTAGATACAACGTAAATTTGTGTGGTCTCAGTTACGTCTTCACAACGTTGTGATATTACGTAAACTTTACGTAGATACAACGTTGTTTCAACGTCTCAAGGATAGAATTTGGTCCAACAAAGGCGCCCTATTTGAAATAGTAGTATGCCGTATGTAACTCCGTTACAATTTTGTAACAAAGAATAATGTAACACGAAACTATATGCTATGGATGTAAAACCTTACGTGTAGACAGCGTCTATGCTACATACAAAAAATTACGTCAGAAGTTTACTTGTACTTCACGTGTATACAACGTCATTATGCAACGTTGTACCAATTGCAATATAACATTTAAGTTTTACGTTGTGATTACGTCAGTACAACGTCAATTTCTGACATGACCAAGATTCAAACAGGGTACAACGTTGTATTTATGGAGTGTGATTGCTGGGGAGCTAAGGACCTCTGACTCGAAATTTTAAATTTTCACTCTAAGGCTATAAATTGGGAACGTATTGCATCCAGCATGGAACTGTAAAGATTTGCTGCCACTCGCTGAGGAAATTATATACCCATTTTCCTACTTTTCCTGTTATTTCCATATATTTCAGTTTGTGCTGTGATTCCATGGTCACACTTGTTGAACGCCTTGGCATAGTCTGTGGATATCACATCATAGTTTTCATTGTTTTCCAGTGTATCAATAATGTTGTTATAGTGTTCCATTAGTTGTGATGGGCATAATCTTCCTGATCGGAATCCATGTTGGTCATCATGGTTTCCAAAAAGTCAGGAATTTTTTCTTTAATTATTCTTTCAAATATTTTGGTGAAATGAAATGTAAACGATAGTGGACTATATTTATTTTTGTCTTGGATCGATCGCCTCCTCTATATATTGGAACTATGTTCGCTTTCTTCAGAATGCTCGGTATTTCTCCCATCTCTAGTGATTATCGCCATATCCAACATAAGGGCTTAACGATTTCATTCCTGTAGTTTTTTATTAGTGTGGCATTCCATTTGTCTGGGTCTAATGCCGAGTGTGTTTTTAGTTTCCTTATAGCTTGTGTAATATCATCTGTTGTGAAGTCAAAGTCCGTTATACTCGTACTTCCCCCTTGTAATTTTTCTTCAAAGAAGCGTTTCTATCGCATATTAGTTTATCAGTTTCGGGGACGCTGAAAGATGATTCATACTGAGCTCTTAATATTTCAGATACTTCTTTTAGATCATCGGTTAAAACATTTCATTTTCATTCTTCAAAGGTCCGATAGACGCGTGATTTTTCGTCTTCCTTTTTGCAAAATTATAAAAGTTTTTTGAGTTAACCTTTATCGCTTCTATAATGTCATTTTCTTTCTCTGTATGGTTCTTAATTAGACTCTGCATGACGCAATCTATACTCTCCAGTTTATCAGTTTTATTTTTCTATGTTATTGTTGTTGTCTTTGCAGTTTCTTAATTTTACAGTCACGCTTTTTCTCTTGCGGAACATTGACTTCTCGTTTCTCGAACGTGCTTTTCTTTCCTCTTTGTTGTTTTTTTGCGACATTTCTTTCCACAATTTCTAGCATCTTATCTTCTAGGGTTATTAATATCTCTTCCGTTGTCTTGTATTTAAAGATGGTTCGCCAGTCTATTGCTTCCATGCTGGATGCAATACGTTCCCAATTTATAGCCTTAGAGTGAAAATTTAAAATTTCGAATGTGCCTCTTTCTTTATCGCGTGTTCTTTCTTTCCTTATTGCTTTTATATTGGTTGTTATTTCAATAATGTTGTGATCTGATATTATAGTTGGGAATACTTCTGTTATCAATTGGGTTGCTATTGTTTGTGAATACCAAATCTAGGCGGTTGGTTTTTCTTGTATTTTTGTTGTTTCTTGTGTTAACATAAATTCATCAACTAGAGCTAGTAGCATTTTTGCCTGCTTCTAGTCTTCCCGTGTGTCGCCCTTCACTTGGTTTATACATATATTTCTTCCTATCATTTTATATTTCATAAATGGGAAATTAAAATCCCCGCAGAGAATAATATTTGTTGAGTGTAGAACTTTCACCCAGTTCCAGACCTCTGTAATGGTATCTGAGAATTTTGTAGTTGGAGTGTTCGGGGGTCTATATAAATATTTTCAACTTTTGCTGCTACTAATTCTTAGTTGTTTGAAGTACTTACAGTGTAGTAATTTTTGGCATATGTTTTTCGTGTGTATAAATAACGCGTCCTCCTTTTCGTATTACTGTTCTGTCGGCTTGGAATATGCTATAGTTGTCAATTTGTATTTCTTTTTGTCGATACAAAACTCAGTTTTCACAGTTCGTGAGGTATGTAAAGTCTGCTCTTGTTTCTTTCACGAGTTCTTTCAAGTACAGTATGTGACTTTATGGGAATGGTTTGGTTTTAGCCCCTGTATGTTGGCTGGATTATTTTTATTTTTTCGTTTTCAATTTCTTCTTTATTTACACTAGTTCAGATTCGTTATCCTTTGATGATGTTTCGTTGCCCCGTGATCCTCCGGGAATTTTCCAGTCTTTATCTGTTTCGATACATGTTGTCCCGATATCGTACATGATTTATGTCTGCTTTTATTCTATACGGCTCTCGGATCTCCGTATTTGTCAATTGTCTTTGTATTTGATGAATGGCATTTAGTAGCTGAATTGAGTTGGCTACATCTAAAAAATTGATTATCCTGTTTGATGATAGTTTTGGCTGCTCAACTGTCGAGTTCCTTTGAATAATGCTACGGTTACGACATTTTTTTCCGCACTCGCAACTCTCATATCTTGCGCATGAGTTTTGGAGATATTAAGGTGGTGGAATTTGCAGATTTTTTTCAAATTTACAATATTCATTTTTGTAATGGAAGCTACATAATGTGGGATGTACATAGATGCATTGCCCTTTTACACAATATTACCAGTGGTGTAGTGCTGTGGGAACGCGTGGGAACGGCGTTCCCTTACTTTTTTTGGTAGACGGAACGGCGTTCCCTCACTATTTCAAATAAATCCGAACTTACAAATCTCTAACGTCATGAAATTTTAATTCCCACCCCTAGAAGAAATATGAGAAAGAATCATTAACTGTTTCATTTCTTTTAGCTTCGACTGAGGCAATGCTAGCCTATAAAGATCTGGTGAAACAGTCACCACGGCGTACCAGTTGTTAACTTTTTTTTAGTTAATCATTCCAGTTGTTAGCTATTTTTATTGATCGTACTGGATGTCGTATATCTAATGACACTGGAAATACTGCATCTTCAACCTTGGAATATATCCTAATATCCAGTGCATATGACTTCAAAATATCCCTGAAATTGGTCAGATTTCAAAAGATTTCCCGGGGGGCTTACAGTGCCCCCGGACCCCCAGCTGTATGGGCTCGCCGCGCTCGCCATTGTCCCCCCCGCATCTGAGTAACACTTTCAAAATGCGTTCCCTCACTTCTTTATTTAGCACTACACCACTGAATATTACCATACAATAATTTCTACAGTTTTAGTTTTTATGTATAGTCTTTTTATCATTATCTTCGTATGGTCGCTTCACCACATCACAGATCGTACTCGTTTCTTTTCTTTCTTCTACAATAAGGTCTTCTTTTCGTGTTATTCTTTCATTTGTTTCTCTCTCACGCACACCATTTTTCTTCGGGACATTCTGGTCATCTTTTCCTCCCATTATTCTCCCTTTCTCTATTGCATTCATATTCGTATTTTCCATTCCTTTAAATACCCCAAAACGAGTTTACAATCTCAATACATGAGTCGCACAGAAATATGATGCCCGTAATTTGTTTTGCGTTCGATACAAGGGATATTTTCCTGTCGTTCCAATTCATAGTTAAAGTCGTACAATTTTTGGTAAAAATCACACCTGATTGGTTCATTTTTCGTTGCTGCTAGAGCACATAAGTTAGGTGAGAATTTGGACCCATGGCCATGTTATTATTACCGTGATCACTCAACACACACACACACACACTTTTTTTCTTTTCGTTTGGGTAAGAGTCAGTCACGAGAGTTTGATTTTATGGCTTTTTTCCTGCCTTGTTTCAAATCTTGATCAGATGACTACCATATTTCGATTGAATATATATTTTAACTTGTGATCATTTGTGCAAACTATATTACCCTTTTTTTACATTCAGTGAATTCCATTTTATAATTTACATGCACAGATTTACTGATACTTTATACGCTTTCGGGTACGGATAGAATAAACCGCCGAGAAGTTATTCCCTTCTTATTTTGATATTAATGCGGAGAGAGAAACAAGAAACAAAGCGTCCATTCCACACGAGGTATGAACAAGCTATATATATTATAAACAAACTATATATATTATAGGTCAGATTATATAAAGGGTCTATTTAATGCTGCGGTTAAGATAAAGCTTAGCTTTCATTACAAGTTGCACCAGAAGTGGAATGAATTAGTTATTTCGGAATAAACTCTAAAGGGAATTTTAACCATTATGTTTCAGGCCATCTAACCTCTGTCGTAACACGTACATAAAGTCACGTGACGGGGAAGACCTACAGCTTCATGTGGAATCCGAACCACTACCCACCAAGGAAGACTCTCCGAAATACTTTAATCACTGAACTCCGAGCCGAGACTACCCAGGACCTTCAAATTAACAACCCGGTTGGTCCCTCACGAGGTTACTTTAGCGGGTACACAAATTGATAAATTTCCTATCAAATAACAAATGTCAACAAAAGGGAAATATTTCTTTCATCTTCAAAATGGAAGTCCTCATCGATCATGGATTAAAATTAACTCTTCGTGCCCAGTGTCACTTTACTGATTTTATTCATTCTCAGGAGAACTTCTTGGTCACTAGTAGGGTTAATAGATGTTTGCTTAATATGAAATTGAAACTTAACTCCTTCCTTGATTTTTACTTTAGTTTACTTTCCACAGTGAACGACACTTTACAAATTGTTCTCGAACTGCAAAATAATATGTCATCGCATGTGAATGTTCTCACTATATACTGAACTCACGAACTCCCACCCCAAAATTAGGCAAACTTAGCGTCGCTTACAACTGATTGAACTTGGCTTACACACATATATACACACACACATATATATATATATAATTAATAAGCAGTATAAAACGAAATATATTAATGATATACAGTACTGTATATTAATAAGATTCTCCGTACAAAAAAACAACAAAAAGTGCCGTTACTATGAAGCTGATCTTTAAATAACACTGCATAACACAAGGTCTTACTGATCGTCAAATTCTCGTGCTGAGGCAAGTGTCAGTCGGGAGGCAAACTCAGTCCAAACACCTTTTGAAGTTGACTGAAGACTACTCTCTCCAATTTATTTGAATTTTGGCATCTTTTTTCGGAGTAATTCAGAGCCAAACAATTACGTATATCTCAAGATATAGATGGCGATACTATTTTTGATAGTGC
Source organism: Bathynomus jamesi (assembly GCA_023014485.1). Taxonomy (NCBI): domain Eukaryota; kingdom Metazoa; phylum Arthropoda; class Malacostraca; order Isopoda; family Cirolanidae; genus Bathynomus; species Bathynomus jamesi. The sequence continues at coordinate 1,383,126 of JAJOZX010000427.1, read as the reverse complement.
ATTACACTCTCTCTCTCTCTCTCGTATATATATATATTATATATATATATATATATGTGTGTTCAGTTGAAAGATACATGTAGGTGCTTTTGTAGCCAAAATGTTTTTTCCAAGATACATGGGCTATGCTGAGAGTCTAGGTTAAATCTGTTTTCAGTAAATTGGATTAGCATTGCAATTGTAAGTAATTAACTGAATCATGGTTACTGAATATACCAACATCACATTTAAAAGTTCAGCAAGTGAGAAAACGAAATTAAGAAGTTGGAGACTGAGGTAATGTACAATAAAAAATAAATAAATAAAAATGAAGCAGACAAAACAACCAAACAAATTTCAGTGAAAGAGAAAATAGTTTTGACTGATGACCAAACCTTGTTGCGGCCTAAAAAATTTCAAATGAACAAAATTCTTAATTGATTGCGTCAAAGACAGAGCAGAAGGCCGCTTCTCACCTTTGTCAGCTACACGGCAATGTTATGTACACGCAAAATGCGAAATAAATCAATAGTTCGTTGTATAAAAACGTGGCCGGACAGTTTGCCTACTGGACATTATGCCTATGGACACCAGGCCTACCGGACATGATGCCTAACGGACATGATGCCTAAAGGACATTTCGCATCTACACTCTTTCATGACGAGAATATTTTCTTAATTTTTTTTATTATATAGTGAACAACTGTGGTATATTTATCCTTAACTTATTTAACTTATTTAACTTCAGATTCATGCAAAAGAATTAATTCAGGTTAGGTTAGGTAAGGTAGGTTAGGTTGCTTTTGTTCCTCTTCAAGATGTTAGCAACACGTTTGAACGATTTACGGCTGTTTTTGACGAGGAAACGGACGAGATCTTGGAAGACTTTCTAACCTATTTCGAGGCTACGTGGATTGGAATTCTGCAATAAATGTAATTAAAATAAAATTAAATATATGAAAATGAAATAAAATGAAATAGAATGAAATAGAATGGAATAAAATCGATGCCTCAATAAGCTGCGTCTGTTAGGCGTGTCGTCCTTTAGGCATCATGTCCGTTAGACATAATGTCCGGTAGGCATGGTGTCCATAGGCATAATGTCCAGTAGGCAAATTGTCCGTAGGCAAATTGTCCGTAGGCAAATTGTCCGTAGGCAAACTGTCCTAGTACCGTATAAAAATACCTCTGTTCAGGTAGCATATGTATGGTATTATATAATTAATTAGTGTTGCAGCGGCTCGGCATCTTAAAAAGCGTGGTAGAAATTTAACACTGAATCAGATTAAAGTTAAATAACATCGCTGTAACAGTTAAACTTTTATATTAAGCAAAGAATGTACTACATATTTATTTATAATGTCTATATGTGCGCAACATATTAATATAGGCCTTTCGTCCTTCGAAGCTTGCATGGATACTGTAGTGTAGGCCCTTATGATTAAATAAAAATAAGCATACAAGGTTATCATCTCGAAACTAAATTATGAATAAAAATCAAATAATAATTATTTTCTGTTGACAATTGGCATTATTTAGCAATATATAAGCTATAAAATAAAACAAACCTTAATCTCGTATGGTATGAAATAAACGTTGTTCTTTTGTTATCAAATGTTTCCGCCAAAGGCTTCGAAGGACAAGTACCTAAAAGCATATAACGTTACAGAAGCTTCGAGAGACGCTGATCAATATTAAATGAGTCCGTTGCGACCGTCAAGTCGTAAAGTTCGTCATCAGTTTGACCCGGTTTATAGGCGTAATAGGCCTATACAGAATTGTAAAGCAACACTCTGTTAACCCTTTAATTGGCTCAGGGTACAGTTTCGGTAAAAAAAAGTTCGCTTGGAAAATTTATAAAAAACAAAAATTTACTAATTAGTAACATTTTGTTCTTGAATATTTTATTCTCTTTGTTTTTTAAATTTTATTACTGATACTAAAGTCCAATCATTACTGATTAGGTAGTAATTTTTTGTGCTTTTTAAAAATTTTCTTTCTAGGAAACTTTTTTCCAAAACTGTACTATCTAAGGATTTTATTTTTGCTAATGCCAGATGATTTTATTCAGTTCTCGAGAGGATTCCCTGGGTTTGAAAAGATTAATATTTATGGTAGGATGAGCCTATTTTATTGTAGCTAACGTCAGACGATTTTGTGCAGTCCTTGAGAGGACTCCTTGGTTTAAAAGATTTAATATTCACAGTGGGATGAGGCTAATTTATTTTGGCTAACGTCAGACGATTTTATTTAGTGCTTGAGATAAGACCCATGGGCTTGAAAGGATTAATATTCACACTAGGATGACTGAGCCTATTTACAACTCTCAATCACTACAGTATAATAAAACCTGTCAAGTTTTGACCACTATTCCAGATTCTGCAGAGTCGACTCAGGACGTGCTGCGCGTAGGCCTATAGGTTTTGATGTAGCTGAATTAAATTTTTTTAAGGGAAGTAACTAACCTGACAGTGCAAACGAATGTCGTGAATTTTTACTTGACTGTGTTACGAACACGCTAACCTTGTAAAAATTGAAAAGTCTTCGATCAATGAATCATTTGTATAGTATCAATAGTGATAGGCTCCAATGTCAAGCTTTTGAGCTTCGACACAACTATTGTCGCATAATTTTTAAGAATAACTGAATTATTGATTATAAGTAATCAAACTAACGGGCTGAAATACTATAATGCTTCCTTGTAAACATGATAGACGAGTTATAAAGTAGTTTTTAAGGGCCTTACATAACCTTTCTGGCGATTCGTTTGGAATTCAGGACAGCTTACAATGTTAAGTTGAAGCGAAACAGACATTGACCTACTTTACTGATTCAACAGATTAAAAAATTGTAAGGTAGGACCTTAGGCAGAGTATGTTGTAAAATTTATAGCCCAATTTCTGTGCTGAATAGATTAAAAAGGGTACACAGGAATAAATCCTTCAACAAAGTCAGTACCCCGGCTGGTTTCACTTAGGAAAACTTGGTCTTGTACCGGTACAACAGAGGCTAGCCTACTTACCTAACTGCTAACTTGGCATTTTCAAGGCCAGTCAATCATATGAGAGTGCTTGAGTAAATCAGTGAATTCTAGTCAAAGATGATTTTACTATAATAGCAAGGCATACTTTATTAATTAGCTAGGCTATTCCATTGTGATTGAGTGTTAGCCTAGCTTAACCGTGATAACATTAAAATTACTAACCCTTGTCTATAAGCCTGACATTTACTAAGGTAAGAAGCCGTAGGTCCTAAACCCTCGATAGGACAAACGTTAAAATAGTACCCTAGGGCCTACCAAGCTTTTTGTAGAGGCTGACATTGTAGGCTGGTAAGAAATATCCCAAAGTCAATTTTGACCTTCAGCCATTTAGAGTTTTAGACCTACTTTAATCTATAACTTAATCTATCACTCCCAAGTTATTACATTCTAAAAGCTATATTTAGATAGACAATATGAACCCAGTTTGGCTTCAAGCCTATTGTGATTATGCATGGTGAAAGAATGTAAAATAGACCTGTTTTTCAAGTTATGTTGTTCATGCAAATTTTCATAAAATACACTGTAGGCCTATGCAGTGTACCATTGAACCCATACATAGATGGTAAAAATAGACTATGGTAGTCTATTGGTCTGTTTTTCAAAAGGTTAATAAAAATATGCAGAAGATAGTACCTATTTGCATTAATTTATAGTTGGGCCTACCATACTGGTATATACCCAGTTTGCAAAATGTGGTAGTTTGCACCAAGAATGATTAAAGTGTCGAGATACTGCACTGTAGTGAGAAGTCATCTTTACGTCAGTTTGCTGATGTTAAGAAGTTTTAAATCTAAAAATTCATGAGATGAGGATAATTGGCTAAGTTTTGCGGATAGGATTAAGAAATTTTATGATATTTACCCAGTTTGCAAGATGTGGCACAGTTTGCACTACTGTAGGGTTGAAGTGTGGAAATACTGCATTGTACTAAGAATGCACCCTTTACAGCAGTTTATTGAAATTAAGAAATTTTATATCTGAGAAATTAGACCAGGATAATTGGCCAGATTTTGCCATTAGGATATTTATGGATAATTTTTTTCCATTTTTTGTGAATTTTAAATTTTACTTCTAAGTTTCACTGGATCTCATGATTGAATAAATTACATTGTACTTAATGCCTCCAAGCTATGAAAGAAGACATGAATGGTATATAGTCCAATATATGCTAATAAGTTTTGCAGAGACCAGATTACATTAGATTAGGTGGTCATTTTAGATTGGTTAGTTATGGTCAGTGATGTAGTTGAGACCATCATGGCTGAGACCTGAGACTGAGAGCAGAAAAAAAAGGTCTTGAAACCAAGACCATTTGCCATTTTTGTAGGTATTCATTATTTTGTAATAGGTAATTCTTAAGCTCTATTTCACAGTCAGGAATAAAGAGTATAAAGAGGTTATCAAGTGACAATTGCAAGATTTACTCATAATTTGTTCATAAATTCATAGTTTGTGACATTTTTCAGCAGTTAACTGCTTACTTAAAACAAGATAAGTGTTCATTGCACTTGAGGAATATCACTATACTCAGCAGTGATATAGTTGAGACCACTATGTATGGTCAACACTAAGGTTAAGGCCAAGACCTAAGCACCTGAGACTGAGACCAAAACTAGTCTCAAGTACTACATCTACATCACTGGTTATGGTTAATATGCAGTAAATGCCATGGCCTGCATTTTTAGTAAGAAATATATTTTTGTTGTGTAATTTGATGTTCTTTATTCAAATCTAAGCTTCATTTGTTGTGCAAATTTCTTAAAATATGATTGAAATATAAATTTTCATAATAAAATATATCAGCCACATGGATCATGTAGGTTAGAGTAGGTTCCCTTTTGGAACATTTCCATAACAAATTAAGCTCAGATTTGAAAAGTAATTCTACATTGTTAGATTAGGTTAGGTTCCCTTTTGGAACATTTGCGCAATGAATGAAGTTTAGATTTCAATAAAGCATATCAAATTACACTAGAAAAATATATTTCTTGCTAGAAGTGCAGGTCATGGCATTTACTGCATAATTACCTTAGTTATTTCCTATATGACCAATTTTGGCTAATAAGAATTTTTATAACAAGTTAAAAAAACTGGTCTCCATGAAATTTAATATTTATCCCACTATAACCTTGTGATGATAAAAAAAAAAAAAAGTGTGTGTCGAGTTCAAAAGATTTAAATTTTTCTGATGATGATGTAGGCCCAATAGCTATCATCAGTATGACAAGCTAATAATAAAAAAGTTAAACCTAGTTCTGTAAATCTATACGGTATTTTGATGTGATCTGAAATTGGTACCATAAATGTTTTAGAGGTGTAAATTAAACTCAAAAAAGTTTAGGGGCGTAAATTATTATGTCATCTATAACAACTGTCTAATTATTTTAAACTATTACTTTTGGTATTTCTTTTCTATTACACCAGTCTCTGGTAGAAAGTTTTAAAAGCTGGTTTTCAATGTTAAAGACATGACTTAAATATGGGCATAAAAATGGGTTGTGTTGGGTTTAGGTTGTGTTGGGTTTAGGTTGTGTTGGGTTTAGGTTGTGTTGGGTTTAGGTTGTGTTGGGTTTAGGTTGGGTTTGGTTGTGTTGGGTTTAGGTTGTGTTGGGTTTAGGTTGTGTTGGGTTTAGGTTGTGTTGGGTTTAGGTTGTGTTGGGTTTAGGTTGTGTTGGGTTTAGGTTGTGTTGGGTTTAGGTTGTGTTGGGTTTAGGTTTGAAGGTGAAATTTGTTTTTCCTATGGTTTTTGATGTTTTGTATTAATCTGACTTTCAAAATCTCCAGAAACCACTCATTTTTGTGATTCTCCCCATCCAGAAACTCCCGGTTCCCACTGGGGGTCCCCCAGGTAAAAAAGGGTAACAAAGGGTAGAAAGTTTTAAAAGCTTTAAGCTTCAATAACTCTTTACCAAATCATTTGCGATGGAAATGAGTATAATTTTTTAATTCAGCACATTGAAAAACATTGAAAACCAGCTTTTAAAACTTTCTACCGGAGGCTGGTGTAATAGTAAATATTTACCTTACTTTTTTGTTTAGGCCAACTGTACGCACTTGACAATTAGTTAAGTCGTGATATTCTTGTTAAAACTAATGAAACTATAATGACTTAACCTAACAATCATCAAGGGTGTAATGTTTTAAAACAGGGTACTTAACCTAACCAATTGTCAAGGGCATACAGTTGACCTAACCAGGCATTCAGTTAACCTAAACAAAAAATAATGGTTTAAAACAATTAGACAGCTGTTACAGATGAAACAATAATTTACGCCCCTAAACTTTTTCAAGTTTAATTTACACCTCTAAACTTAATGTTTACCGAAATGTATAAATAATAGTATAATACCTTTTTGTTTTAGTAATTATATATACTGGTATGTTTGTATCTTATTAGTCTTGTATTAAGCCATTTTGTGAATGGTAGTAAAATTGGTTATTTATACCTTATTCCCGGTGCTTTGTTTATGTATTTACCTATTATTAGGCTGACCATATTTCCTTGAGACAAAAACGGGACATTGGGATGGCAAAAAAGGGATGGGGTTATGTAATATTCTGTATTCATGAAAAAGTAAGTACATAAACTGGGACAAAATTGACATTTTTATTAAAACGACGGGATGGCCAGGAAATATAAAACAAACTGTACTGTCCCGTTCAAAATGGTACGTATGGTCAGCCTACCTATTATTAATAACCAAATCTGATCTACCTTACATTTGGACAACATAAAGCCACTGGTCAAGGTCTGTGGAGGTTATCAAAGTTATTCTTTAGTTATATTTTATGATAAAAATTTTGCAAAACATCAATTTCGAGTAAGTTAATCAGTAACCTATTTACAAACTACGGTACTTTTGCATTATCCTCCCAACACTAATTTTTTTTTATAATGGCTAATGCCTGCGGCGGGCTGTTTTTACCAGAGGTGGGGAGTCAGCCAAAAACAACTGACTCCCGACTCCTGAGTCGGTATTTTTAAAAACCGACTCCGACTCCTGACTCTTTCCTTATGCTGATCTACAACCTTATAAATATTGGGATGTTTGTTTCGTAGATGGCGTTTCAAGTTTGAGGCTCTAGTTGGAGCATTAGCATGTTTCCCAGTGTAAGCACTAATTTTTGCATTATACTCTTTACCATCCTTTTCTACTTGACAAATAAAAATACTTTCATCCTCATTTAGCTTAAAATATTGAAAGACTGCTGATTTTCTACTAGGCCCACGACTCATTACTAATAGGGGCTAATTAAATTAATAATTAATATATTGCTAATTTTTATATGGTACCTAGTATCCTAAAATAGAAATATGAAATTCATTTGCTAAGATTTACCAGAACAATAAATCAAATGTGGAAATGTGAATCTAGAATTAGTTCAGGAAGATATTTATTTAGGGCAGAGTAGTATTCTGGTAAATTGTTGGCATATAGAAATTGAATCAAAGAGTCGGGAGTCAGTCGTTTTTACCGACTTCCGACTCTTCAAAAAAGCCCCGACTCCCCACCTCTGGTTTTTACCGTAACCTAACAACCTAACCTAATATCAACACTAATTTTTTTTATAATGGAAGGAAAATAAAGTACCATAACCAAAACCAAACCAACATTATATAAAAAAATTAGTGTTGGGAGGATAATGCAAAAGAACCCAAACTACTACTGTAGTACATATACCTTATTTACATAATTTACAAGCTTTCTCTTTCATTCATGAAAGTGTGTAAAACTACCTACCGATATTATTTACTACATCTTATGGTAAGTCACTAAATATTAAGTTTCATAGAGACCAGTTCTTTGAAACATGTTACAAAAGATTTTGATTGGTCGAAATTGGTCATGTGGGAAATGACTAACAAATAAAAAACAACCACCTAACCTAGTAGTGCTCTGATGTCTGTGAAACTTAATATTTGGTGGCAAGTCATTTCAAAGATCTGTTATATTAGATTTAGTTTCTTATTTATCATTATATTCAATCATATCATTAATTTAACAAAGGTTGGTTCGACTTCAGTACCGATATATCTTCCATATTTTCAAACCACTACAACCATAAACCGTTCCGGCTGCCTCGTTAAATCTGCTGGTTTTTTGGTTTTGAAGAAAGAGACTTGATAGTGAAGTTGTTGGATGGTTTAATTGGTTTCAAAGCACTGAATAGTGAGGTTATAGAAGAATTGTGTTTCAAATTTGTTCAGCTAACTGTGTTGCTGTTTTTTTTTTTTCTTCAGGTTTGATCGGTGTATCATAGTAAAGTGCATTAAATTGCATTCATGTTTAAGTTCAATCATCTATTTTCAAATTAGGCTGTTATAAGGCTGTTAGGTATAACATTTCCCTTTCAGAAAACAGGCAATCAATCTTCTTTATATTCAAGTATTATCAAGGTAAAGTGTTTACAATTAAAACTACTAAGGTAATGGTTTATTTTGTTTTCATAGAATAAGACAATTACTACCAACTAAAGAGGGTGTTAAACTATAATCAAGTTTAACCCTCTGATAACATAAAATTTCTATCAGCGGGAATCAGTAATATTATACAGGATTTAATTTAGGATTCGGGAAGTAATTCATAATCTTAATTTAGTGTTAATAAATAATAGTTCAGTATTCAAATACTGTGTTGGGTTAAAACAAAATTTTAATTCTAACAGTTACTCAAAAAAAGTATTTTCATAGCTCCAATCTACAAGTCTGTTTTTTTAATTTTCTCATGCCCTCAGGTTCTTCTCTGGCTTCAATAATAAATTTTTAAAATCTTAAGTTATCTAAACTTGAAAATCTTTTGAATATTTGTATCATGATTCTTGGGACACCTGAAAAAGGAAAAGAATTAAACTACCATACTCAAATATTACTAGCAGCTAACTTTACTCCTGTGTTTTGTAAACGATAGCTATAAATATTTTCTTTTATTTTGGATTAGGTCTAGTCCTATGTTACAGTGGTGGTAAGGCCTAATGTGTATTTTAAATAAGTTGATAAATCTGAATCATTAGCAGTTTCAAGAGGAAACCACCATAGTTGAGCTGCTTTTGTAAGGCTCCTATGCACTTCAAAATTAATATAGAGCCTATGAGTAGCTATTGCATTTACTTTCTCTAATAATGACATCCTGGTTAAGAAAAAAGTAGTTTGTACTAGACTATAAATTTATTGTCTAGTATGAACTACAAATCAGTCATGCCTGCTTTCAAACTTCATTTCTTTTATACTTTATACATGGAGTTTTTGCTATCTCCCTACTGTTTAATGTGTATATTGCTGGTCTGTTTAGAGCCAAATTCAATAATGTCAGTGTTTGTTCTGTAGGTAAAATTAGACTAAATAATGTTAATTGATCTACTGTTAAAGAGCTTGGGTACTTAGTAATTTTCAAAAACATTAAAGACTCGAGTCCTTAACATTGTGGATAAAATAAGTTGCATATTTCTGTTCTAAACAGTTTAGATAGAAAAATACTTTTATTTAAATTAAATTGGCATTTCCATTAATCAGGTATATGAATTTAAGTACCAGTAGACCCCTATCAAGCTCATCTTAATTTAGTTCCTCAGGCAATGATCCTAGTATCAAGAAAACCTTAACCATAACTTGTGTGCTAAATCAAATAGCTATGTAATTAGAAAGTTCAAATGTTGTACAACTTATAAACATGTTAGCTATTTCAAATACTTGTTCCAGCATACTCATATTGTTGATAGTGTTGTGGGTGAGCTATTAATTAACCCTTCATTAGTCATGGGGGCAATATGACCTGACACAATGTAAGAAACTATTTTATCTTTCCACATGACTAGTGAAGGCTTAAATATGGAGAAAATATTTGTTAAACCTGTTTTACAATATCATGTTTGGGATGTTACATGAGTGCCACCTGGATGTCTAGCTTCCCATACTGTATCTAGTTTTACTGATAGTAGGCAAGCTCAGAAGTTAGTTTATTTCAAATTCATAATTCAATGAATCATTTAGTTCAAACTTTGATTCAGTTTGGCCATATCTTACAAAATTTTGACTAGAGGTTGAGAGAAGATTTTTTATTTAAAATGAGTGCCACATTCAGTCAAAGGCTGTCTTTTGTTTGGATTATTATTTCCACAGTTATTTAGATTTTAAATAACTTATTGAAGTCAGAGGCAGGGTTGTTTGGTTTAAACCATGGTTTAAATCATTTTTAAAAAACCAAAAAAAAAACCAAAGTATATGAAGAAAAAAAGAATACAGGCAACCTTGCATTTATATTTTGTGCATGCATGTATTTCCATTAATCTAAACTAAGGCTGTACCAGACTCAAGATTTCTGGTTCCAGCCAGACCCGGACTCAGCTGGACTTGAGACTTTTTTACAAATTTCAAATAAAATTATTTCATGTTTTAATGGTTATTCAGTTCCTTTAACAATACACCTGGTTTTTCAGTATATCCCCTCTACTCACCATTGGGAGGTGAGAGTGACAATACATTAGTTTCTATTTTCGTTTCACAAGTATTTTATTATCTTTTATAAATTTAGAAAATGCTTAATTAATTAATGGTATCAGAAAGTGATACTTAGATATCGATACCACCCATCCCTATAATTTAGCTATACCATATGTTTATTATTCAATATTTTTTCAATTTATTTTCAGGCCAGTATGAAACTCCTTCACAGCTTTAATTATTATAAATTGCGTCAATGCATTTAAACCATATTTTAGCCATCATTTATGCATCATTTAATTTATCAAAATTAAAGAAATAAAGTAAAAACTAAAAACAATGTCATCCTTTATTTGGAACTATTTCACAGTTAAAGATGAAGATAAGAGTTATGCAGAATGCAAATAAAGAGGGGTTCCACACTAAAAGCATATAGTACCACTCCACTCCACAGACATGTAAAAACGAAACACAATAGTGTCTACAAGATTGCCCAAGAAGAATCTGAGAATGCACCAAATCCTGCAGAAGTACCAAAACCTGCTCCTAAAGAAAGGAAACTAGAGGCTTTAAAGAAGCAGACTACTTTATTTGAAAGTTTCTCAGCAAAACAACTTTGGAAAAATGATGATGAAAAGTCAAAGATTATACATCAAAAAATGATGAACATGATAGCCATGGATAACCAGCCTTTTACTCTTACAGAGAATCAAGGATTTATAGAACTAATAGCACACCTCCAGCCCAAATACCTTATACCATGCCGGAAATATTTTACTGAAACCATGCTACCATTGTCATACAAAAAGTTGCAAGGAGCAGTGTTAAATGAGCTGTCCATGGCCTAATACCTTAGTTTTACAGCAGATATATGGAGCAACCAACACACACAAGAATCGTTTATATCTCTGACTGCTCATTGGATAACAAATGAATTAGAAAAGCGAGATTGTGTTCTTCATTGTAAGCACTTTCCAGGGTCACATACAGGTATTAATATTGCTACAGCCTTTCAATCTATGCTGACTGAATGGCAAATTGAACCAGAAAGAGTTCATATCATTGTTAGAGATGCTGCGTATAACATGCAGCTTGACATAGACCTGACAGGCTCTGTAAGCATATCATGCTTTATACATCAATTACAGCTTGTAATAAAGGAAGCCTTATTTTCCCAGCATTCTGTAAGTAACCTCATTAGCAAGTCAAAGAGTATTTCTACTCATTTTAACCATTCAATGCTGGGTTGCAATGAACTGAGAAGACTACAAAAAGAAATTGACCCCAAGCTTAGCAAAACATTACTTCCAATCCAAGATGTTCCAACAAGGTGGAACAGCACTCATTTGATGTTACAAAGGATGGAAACCCTTAAAAGATGCTTGCAGCTTTATACTGCTGAGCATGCAAATATTCCATCACTGACTGCCAATGAATGGCAGTTATTAGAAAAGACTCTCAGACTTTTGCAGCCTTTTTTCATGGTAACAGAAAACATCAGCAAATCTAAGTCAATGTTGTCATCTGTAATAGTACATGTCAGAGCACTACACAGGTTTCTTTCAAGTGAACAAGAGGACAGTGGAGTTAAGACTGAAAAGGGAGCTGAAGCGAGCTATGGAAAAGCGATTCATTAACAAGGAGAGAGAAGGATTAAATAATGTTTATGATAGTCATCAATATGTTATTAGTACTACTATAGATCCAAGGTACAAGCTTAGTATGTTTTCTGATACTGAACTGAAAGATAAAGCTTTTAAATGGTTGTTATCAGAAGCAGGGCTGTGGAGTTGGTGATAAAATTTGCCGACTCCAACTCCGACTCCAAAAATTTTAACATTCCGACTCCAGAAATCTGACTTGTATAATTACGACTCCGCCTCCGACTCCGATGGAATGTTAAGGCCAAATTGATTACGATTAGCTTTATTAGGCCAATGGAAATTCATAAACAAGGCATTTTGTCACCACCACATGACTCATCAGGTTACTTAGTGGCTGTAACTATGCCTTAATGGCTTTTTTTCTCTTTATTAAAAAATTACAATAAATCCCAAAATACAAACTGATTGAAACTTAAACAAAATAAGATTATTATTGGTTTAGCAAATTAATAAGTTTTTGTATTATTATAAACATCCGTAACAAAATGTACTAACCTAAACTGAATTTGTTCTTAAAAAAAGGATCGCTTCCATTAAATCTTCTTTCAGTGATGCTTATCAAAATTATCAAATTGAAATCTAAAAATCTGAAAAAGATTTAGGGTTGCTAGTACAAAATTTTTAAATTTCCTTATTAATTATGTTCATTAATTAATTATAATCCTTATATTAATTATAAGCAACTATATTTATATATGATTTATATTTATATATTTGTTATATATTATATATTATTTATATATTATATTATATATTAAAACATTAAGTTAAATCTATTTTATTCATAAAATTGAGCTAGGCCTAGGCTGCTATGGTTATAATTGAAGGATTTGCACCGACTCCGACTCCATCCAACTATGCACTTCTGACTCTGACTCCACTCAAAATTGACCGACTCCTGACTCCGACTCCGACTCCACAGCCCTGATCAGAAGTTAAAGAAATTGTGCTAAACATGCAAAGCAAAAGTGAAGATGCATCTGACTCTGATAATGATAAATCTTCAACAACATCAAGTACATCACCTTCTCCATCTCAAAATCTTGCTGGACCATCATCATCAACGACAGCTCTAAAATCAGACATTGCTAGTGACTTCCTCAGCTGTTATTTAATTGAATGCGAGTCAGATGAAAGTGCGGATTCATGGCAAAAAAAGAAAAAAAAAGTTATCAGCTGAAGATAAGGAAAAAGCAACAGAAGAGAGCCTAAGAAAGGAGATTAACATGTATTTTGCTGGAAAAATGCTATTGATACCTTGTCTAAAGGTAAAGATGATGTATTGAGCTGGTGGAAGGAAAATAAGCAACAGTTTCCACACCTAAGCATAGTTGCAAAAAAATATCTGTCCACACCTGCATCATCAGTATATTCTGAGCAATTTTTCTCAGAAGCAGGAAATGTTTTTGAAGAAAAGCGTGCAAGCTTACTGCCAAATACTGGGGAACAACTTCTTTTTCTGCACCACACTATTCCCAAATTTCTTGGAGTTCTTAACTAGAATATGCTATAGTATGTACGGTAGGGTGTGACCGTTGCCCTCCAAAAATCAAAAAATGGTCCTACAATGCTGTTCAAAGTTTTAGTGTTGTGTATTTATCTAGGAAACACCCCTGTAAATTTTCTTGGAGATCGGTGCATGTTTGAGCTAGCACCGTCGTACCAGCAAGTATTGCTATTTCAGCTTATGAACGTCATAAGTGTGAAAATAGCACATTTTATCAGATTTTCATTTCCGGGTCTGGAACGCTGACCCACAAATTTTCCACGTATTATTTTATTGCATTTAATTTTAATGATGCTCTTTTCTTTTCCCTTGACAGTGATTTGATGTGAATAGAGCATTTAATCATGGATACACGGCAAGATGATGAGTATGTCAGAATGTTATTGGGCACCGTACCCCGAGAAGAAAAGGAAATAAAGGGCTGCAAACTGCCAACTAATAGGCAGGTCTTACTATGTCTGTTAGCAAACCTTCGGGATATGCATTGGGACCAGGCTTTATCTGCCACCATTGACAATGTGCTTTTGCATTACCAGAAGGCGAATGTCCCGACCATTACAGGCAGGAACAATATTGGCCGAGTGATTAAAACTTACTGACAAAGACTACATGATGCTTATGAAAAAGAATGAGGATAGAAGACGGGCTGATGATCCTGGAATTATGAAGTTTAAATCAGAATTGAGCCTGACGATGAAATTTTATAAGAACACAGTGTTGAAAGACATGGCGGCTGCGAAAAAGGGGAAAACTCAGGCCGAACAAGATGCCATCGATACTGACATACTCTTTATGAAAAGCATGCTAAGTGACAGAGTAGCTACCTACTCTGGGGTAAACAAAGTACTCACAGAAAAGGTTCAGAAGCGACAGAAAAGGCAGATGCGAGAAGAGAAGCGACAAGAGAGAGAGCAATGTGATCATGCTGAGAATGTACAGGCTGATATTGATTCACCTATTGGCTCTGATGAGGACGATGACATTGATGAGGCCAGCACTGCTGAACCAAAGAGAAAACATCGGAGAACAGTGAAAGAGGGAGTTTCAATTTTTGTGCCCCATGATATTCTGAAGTCGGCAGAACTTGTTTCATGCAGTGTTCGAAACAACATCTCGCCGACCCAGCTGAGTGCAATTGTGTACTCCCTTGTATCTGCATGTGGTGGAGATACATCAAAGCTGAGTCTAAATGCAAGGATGGCCCACCGATACCGAGCTTCCATCGTGTCAGAAATAAGTTTAAAAATCATGGATGAATGGCAACCATCAGACAAAGTACTGGTGCACTGGGATGGTAAACTTATGGACACGCTGGATTCCAAAGGCACTGATGACCGCCTGCCCATTCTTGTCTCTGGTGTCAATGGCACAAAGCTTCTTGGAGTCCCACCTCTTCCGCATTTGACTCAAAAAGCTAGCCTGGTTCAAGGAGACTTGATATCAACAGCAACCAAACAACTTCTGGTCGATTGGGAGTGTGAACAGAATGTCGTTGGTATGGTTTTCGACACAACTTCATCCAATACAGGTAAACCTATTTCAAACATCAGCGTGAATTTATCACGACATTAATACCAAAATACAATGAATGATTTAACAGAAATCTGCAAAAAGCACGTGCCTGAAATGGTGGCCTTAAACTACAATTCCATTTTTTTTCAGGACAAAAAACAGCTGCTTGCGTCTCCCTCCAAAAGGAATTAGAGCGTGCCGTATTCTGGTGTGCCTGTCGCAGGCATGTGGGCGAAGTCATCCTAGGTGTTTGCTGGGATTGCTTGAAAGTGGAGGGCTCTTCAAGTCCAAACATAATGGTTTTCCAGAGGTGAGTCATAAGCTTTACAAAATAACAAGGAATATTATTATCTAATGAACAAATTTAGTGGAATTTCTTTTATTAGACTTATAAGATATACTAACACCAAGCAAATGATCGATCATATCAATCTTAATACCACTAAAACAATATTATAGATTAGTACGAAATACAATAATCCCAATAATTGCATTTCTAGGTTCAAGAACCATTTCTCTCAACTGGCGTACAATGAAAAAAAGAAATACTACTACCCCGCAATGCCTGGAGTGTTTGAGGAGTGCCAGCAGGAGATGGCTGACTTCCGTGAATCTCTAGCCCAACCATTTACACGTGACGACTACAAGGAGCTGGTAGAGCTTTGTCTGCTGCTTGTAGCTAAAGGATCCGAGCCAGTGAACTTCACAATGGTCTACCCCGGCGCACTTCACAAAGCAAGGTGGATGGCTAAACTGCTCTATACCCTCAAGATTGTTCTTTTGTCAGGCCAGATCAAAGAGCAGTTTCCCAAAGCCGAGGTTGTGACTAAAAGTCAAATCAGCAAGTTAGAACGGTTTGCTGTGTTCACAGTCGCTGTTTATGTCCCATGGTGGATTGTTTGCCCCATTCCAGCAAGTGTGCCGCTGAATGACTTGAATTTGGTCGAAACCTTGGCTGAATTTGCCCCATATGATGCCACAATAGTTGACAAAGCACGTGTGGCACTCGGTAGACACACTTGGTACCTAACTGAGGAGTTGGCCCCACTGGCTTTGTTCTCGTCCCAAGTACAAGAAAGGACAAAAGAGGAGATGAGGAAGGCCCTTCTTTGCCATGAAGGCACTGAAGTTACTAAGAGAGTGGGGCTCAATCATGGGGGCTATGGAAAGCCATATCTTCCCCCTGTCCCAGAAAGTGGCACTGCCCTGGTGGACCTAATTGGGCCTGACTCAAGCTGGTTCTTCACCATTTTAGGCATGCCCTATCAGTTTCTCCACAGTCCAGCCAGTGAATGGGCGGATCATGACTACTACCTGAACATGAAACGGGTTGTGGACAAGCTTCAGGTCGTCAATGAGGCTGCAGAGCGTGGTGTAAAACTTTGCCATGACTTTCTTAATGTTGCCAGGGATGAGGAGCGCTTTCAAGAAGTCCTTCAAGTAGTTGAAAATGACAGACTCCGCGTTCCTAATCAGCGCAAACGATCATCTGTTTCCGAACAGAAATCATGGTTTCTTGCTCTAGAGAAATAATACCTTGTGAATATATGATAAAACCCCTTAATGTACCATGAGAGAATAAGAATGATTAACTTTTTTGTGTTAGTGATAACAGCTTTTAATTAAGACAGGCAAATGATTTGTGTTAATATCCCTTATGATGGTTGTGTAATCTCATATATAGGCGCGTATGCCGTATAAGCAAAATCGCTATTTTTCAAATTGCTGGTGCTCACTCGAATATGCATGAATCTTCAAAAAATTGCACGTGGGTATTTTTTATGTCAATATGCAACACCAAAATTTTGAACAGCATTGTAGGACAAAGTTGGGGCAACTGTCACACCCTAATGTACGGTATGATAATACTACAGTGGAGCCCCGATTTGAGTATGTAATCCATTCCAGCATGGCGTACTCAATTCGAAATGTACTCAAATCAAACTTAATAACCTATGGGAATTAATTAATTCGTTCCAAACCCCAAAAATTTCACCCCACCCCTACTTTTTCTATAGAAATTGGCCTATGAAATTTAGTAATTGTATTAAAAATAGACAGAATAGAATACAAAATACATACCGTACATAATAGACAAAATAGAATAATCCTGTAGGAGTCTTACTTGATGTGCTGGAAGTTCCAGATGAGGAATGGAGGGGAGGAATTATTGCTTGGAGGGAGAGTCTCCTTCCATGATGATGTCTGGTAACTCATCAGGGCTAGGCGTTCTTAGGCCCACAGCCAATGACATGGAAGAGGTAGAGGGTTGGGGACTTGAGGGCTTGAAATAAGCATCAATTTTCTGTTGCTTCTGCCTGTTTGCTATGAATGACTTAAAGTAGCTCATGACCTTGTCCTCAAACAAGCCAGCTGGCGTACTCAAATCGAGTTTTCTACTCAAGTCGAGTCAATAGGAGCCTATGGACGAGTGTACTCAAATCGATGCATACTCAAATCGGGGGTCCACTGTATATAGGTTGAATTAAGTGTCTTTTTCCGAGTTTTGAGTTTTAAATTTATATATGGTACAAAGGAATTTCATCAATGAAGTACTTTTTATAAGGACAAATTTTTATCACAAGTGCCATTTTTTTGTATTGTTAATTTTGTAGGAAATATTTTAATACTGTATAGGGGGAATTAAAAGTTTTTCTCTGAGTTTTGTATACTTTTGAATTGTAAATTTATAAACAAAAGAGCTATAATTATACTTTAATAATTTCATCAATGAAGTACGTTTTATAAGGAAAAATTTTTACAAGTACTAATTTTTTGTATTTATAATTTTGTATGAAATATTTTATAGAAAAAAGTCAAAAAACCATAAGGCAGCCAGACATTATATGTATATCACAAAAATAAAAGAAATACCAGTACATTTTGTTTTATGATTTAATACCAGTACATTTTGTCCTATGATTTACTAAACCTAAGCCATTTGACAATTCCCTTGGCAAAGATGAAATGGCACTCCTTTTGAGAAATTTTAAACGTACACTGTGTGATCTACATTGTGATGTTTAGTGGAAACAAGTATTTGGATTTGGAACATAAAGAAAATATCACTGAGCTTTTAAGGACAAAATTCAATAAAAGTGGGAAGTCCAGCCGGACTTGCCCTTAAGTCCGGCTGGACCCGGACTGAGACTCAGATCCGGAGTCCAGCCGGACTCTGGATCCGGTACAGCCCTAAATTCTAAACATAACCCCACTTGCATGATGGAGATCCATCAGGGAACTGTCTGACGATGTTCAGAACAATGTCTGTGTGTTCATGACTGCAGTATCATCTAGTGCTACAGTTGAAAGAATCTTCTCTGCTTTTGGACTGGTACAGTCCAAATTAAGGAATAAATTAGGAGTTCATAAAGCTTCTAAACTTGTATTTATTTATAAATGTTTTGACAAATATCTAATGTGAAATAAATTTAGAGGCTATATCTATAAACTTAAAGGCCAAAGAACAATATATTTTTCTTTTTTTTTTGTTTTTCTATTCAGTACTGTGCCATACATTAAAGGATTTTTATTTTTTTAATTGTTTAGCTATATGCACAAAGTCAAGTTAAAGGTTTATTTTATTTAGTTTATGGTTAAACTAGTGATTTCTTTGTTTTTTCTAATTGTCAGCAATTAAATTGAGAAATACTAAAAGTTTTCAATTTCCTCAATATATATATATATATATATATATATATATATATATATATATATATATATATATATATATACCTACAGGCTGTATATTAAAAACCAAAAAAAAATGTTTTTTTTTGGTTTTTATAAAAAAAAACAATGGTTTTTGGTTTTTTCAAAAGTTTTTTTACCAACCCTGGTCAGAGGAAGAGGAGCAGGAAATGTAGGAGTAAAGTTAGTTGCTAGTAATATTTGAGTATGGTAGTTTAATTCTTTTCCTTTTTCAGGTGTCCCAAGAATCATGATACAAATATTCAAAAGATTTTCAAGTTTAGATAACTTAAGATTTTAAAAATTTATTATTGAAGTCAGAGAGAAGAACCTGAGGGCATGAGAAAATTAAAAAAACAGACTTGTAGATTGGAGCTATGAAAATACTTTTTTTGAGTAACAGATCTTTGGAATGACTTGCCACCAAATATTAAGTTTCACAAACATCAGAGCACTACTAGGTTAGGTGGTTGTTTTTTATTTGTTAGTCATTTCCCACATTACCAATTTTGACCAATCAAAATCTTTGTAACAAATTTCAAAGAACTGGTCTCTATGAAACTTAATATTTTACTGACTTGCCATAAGATGTGGTAAATAATATTGCTAGGTAGTTTTACACACCTTTCATGAATGAAAGAGAGAGCTTGTAAATTATGTAAATAAGGTATATTTAACCAAGACTTAAGTATATACGTACTATGTACAGTAGTTTGTAAATAGTTACTGATGATTAACTTGAAATTAATATTTTGCAAAATTTTATCATAAAATACAACCAAATACTGATCTGACTGGGATAACCTCCACACACCTCAGTGGTTTTATGTTGTCCAAATGTAAGGTAGATCAAATTTGGTTATTAATAATTTAGGTTTATGATTGAATTTATTGATTTATATTCATAATTGAATCTCACCATGCAGTTTGAATATGGTAGCTACTACTTTGAAGGTTAAGTTAAGTTATTATTATTCCAGGAATATATTAAACTATACAGTAATATTTATTATTATTTATTATTTTTTATGTTGTGTCACTATAATTAATGTTAATTACCTTCATGTTTATTGTACATCCTGTGGAATGTTTTTGCCAATAAGATCATAACATTGGTTTGCCCATACAAAGTATCAGTTAGATAGATAAGATACAGTCACAAAGGCACTTGAATCGAGTATTTTTACAGGTGTTACTTTTATTATAAATAATTTAATTTGATTTCTACTTACAGGTAGCACATATCCCTTTACCCATTTGAATGAAAGATTAGATATATACCCAAATATATACCTACCTTATACTTCAGTAACTTTAAAGTGCTGAGTGATATTTTGTTAGTCTTGGAATTCAGTCTAGCCTACCTTGAAATTAAAGAGTTACAGACTAACAAAGGCTCTAAGATCCACTCTAGGCTGGCCCAAGAAGGAAGTAGAAAAGTTGGAAATAGCAATGAAAAAAAGAACACTGAAAACTTGTACCATGCTTACACTCGTAGATGTGTAAAGCTTTCATGCAGGAATAGTAGTAATAGTAAAGTATAGAACAGACAAGGGTCTCACCCTCCTCAGCCAGCCACTGCTGACAGAAAATAGTGGTGAAAGAAGATTTATAGGAAAGTAGGAAAAAGTATAATGATAGTAATAGCTTCAGAGTTCATTAACACCATGCATACGCTTATTTTGGGTGCCCATTTATGCATTAGATGACAGTGGAAAATTAAAGGATAGCATGACTGCTAAACTACTAATATAATTTACACCATGTATTTTTTTTGAAGGGATTTTTTTATTTATTATTTTGTAGAAGTTGTAGGTTACAGCCCAGTTGGTTGTAGTTGAACTAGATTTATAATGTAATTCAATAAAGAACCCGTACTCTGTCATGCGTAACTTTATATTTTCTATAACAAAGTTTTTGGCATCCCTCATCAGCATCAGTAAATTGGTACCTTAGCCTCGATAGTTAGTGTAGAAGAAGAGCCAAATGCATTACATCTCATCTATTACATTAATGAACAAAGTGATGTTATCAATTGATTACTGACTTCCTTCCTAATTTCTTTAGGACGGTGTTGACACGTGGTCACCTCCTTTCATCTGAAAGTTCTGGCGAGGCTGGATCAGGAGGAAGAAGTGGGAGGAGAGGAGGAGGAGAAGGAGGGAGGAAGCAGGAGAAGACGGAGGGCAGAACAGAAGAACGTAAATGCTCAAGAAAGACTGAGGATAAAACCAAAGAAGAAAAATTGGTGGGGTCTTCCAATAAAGAGGCAAGCACTATTTACTCTTGAGGAATGAGGTGTATCATTCAAATGCCTTTTAACCCATTTACTGCCAGCATTCATATACTGTACAGTGAAAGTATTATTGCATTAACTGTGGTGAAAAGGTTATCAGTGATAGGTTACTTTTTGTATCCTCATTAAGTATAAATGGGAACTTAAGGGAAATCTTCATGCATAAACTAAAACTGCGTTCAAGAATGTAGGGTCTTCCTACTGTATTTCCACTTTAGTTCTGTCTAAAAAATTTTCATGCGGAAGAACTCATTTGTAGCCTGTTCTGTATTCTCATTTGCCAACTGAAGGTTGTAACATTTGAAAACTGTTTCGTCGTCGTTTTGTCATAAACTTTCTAAAAAAAAAATACCTAATTAGAAAGGTACTATTCTAATTATTTGTAAAAGCTTTTCTTTTTTACTTTGCTTGAATAGTGTAACTGAATTTCATTTGTGTGAAATGGTGGTTGGTGCAATAAAAATATAAATCTTGTTAACCAGTTTTTTATTGCTCACTTGTTGCAAATAACATTTCGATGATAACATCTATGTTTTCCACTTCTTAGACACTGAGCGACCGCAAATACCCGTTCCGTAAACGCAAAATGGTTCAAGCAGGCGGCGTTAACGGTGGGGGAGGGGGCAGAGATGGTGACAGGTTCGCTGTAAATTCTTCCCTGGATACAAACCCCTTTGCTCTGGCTCCACACGACGTTATAGAAGCTGCTGCAAAAGCTATTTGCGATGAACTTCTAGATGATGCAATTTTAAGCAAGTATTTTTTGTCATTATTACATACACGCACGCGCACATCTGACAGATTGGTAAAGAAAAAATATTGAAAGAATCTGTTACGCATTTAAAATAATTTTAAAAGTTTAAATTTTCTGCAAGATATTACATTCGAAGTTCATCGAAGTATGAAGCGGGGATTGCTGATGTTAGAAGCTGGTATTCCCGAAGATGACAGTAGATTTTATCAGGTAAGTTCCTAGTTGGCAACATTTTATCATTCGAGTCTTCGAAGAAAGAAAATCGAGTACCTTATTCGTCTCATTCATTTCAGATCAATGCTGAAGGCTTAGACGTGTTCGGACAGGCTCCAATCAAGAAACAACATGAGTGTGTTTGTCCGAATTGTTCGCGAAATTTAGCTGCTTCAAGGTTTGGTCCATATTCCCTAGAATTAGTTTGAGTTGAAAGCTGTAAATGTACCTTTGTATGGAAATAAAGGCGAAAGAAGTGAATGTAAAAAAATTATAGGGATGCGTCTCTTAAGTATAGATGGAAAAGTATACGGAACGGTACTGAAAGATAAAAAACATCCAAATGTCCCATATCCCTAAGGAATGTGGGTTAGGAGCCCGAGCCAGGGCTACTTTAGCCAGTCAGTTAAGTGAGGGTGGCCGGCCCAGCTCCTCACCGCGACGTAAGATACGGAAAAGACAACCGTCCGCATTAAGTAGCACTGGGTACCCTTTGGGTTCGAAATCTACGACTCAGAGGAGTGTCAGCGCTGTCAAGCGGCGCCCTGACTTATCGAATCACGGAATGCTCTGTGTTGAGAGATAAAAGTAGTGAAGATTAGGGATCCCATGGTTGGAGATGAATAAGGTGGCTTTAGAGAAGGAAGAGGATGTGTTGATCGAGTGTTTGCAGTGAAACAACATTTGAGAAACGAGTGGTAAAAATGAAAATGTGTGTGTGGTAAATTGTTAATTAAATGCAGTGGTTTTTACGTAAGTAATATCGTTTGTGTAAGAGTTACGGGTGAGTTGAGTGACTGGTTCAGTGTTAATGTAGGAGTACAACAGGGCTGTTGAACGTGTTTATGGATGGGGTAATGCGTGAAATGAAAGCAAGAATGATAGAGTAAACCTGAATTTGGAAGAGAATGAGTGGCATCTAATGCTTGCTGATGACGTGGTATATCTGGGTGAATCAAAGAAGGAATTAAGGAGTGCAGTGACAAGTTTTGTTTACGTATGTGAAAGGAGATTAATAAAAGTGAATGTAAATAAAAATAAGGTTGTCATTGAGAGGAGAAGTTGGCATGTACTCGGAGCACTCAATATATTTTGCCCCACCCTTTTTTCTTAGCTATGGGGCTGAAATGTCTTTTGGGCCACAAGTTTGAACTTTCTGCGCTTCACATAACAGGATTTTTCCAGTTTGAACCGCCCCTCCTTGTATAAAACCGATGGTTAACGCAGTTTAGAAGATGTCGTCTGACAGTGATGTGCGTCGTAAACAGCTGTTATAGAGTTCTTAACCGCAGAGAAGGAAACAGTTGGAAATATTCACAAAAGTCTACAAAACGTTTACGGAGATGGTGCTGTTGATCGAAGCACAGTTGGACGCTGATCTAAACGTGTGAGATCATCGGAGAGAGGGAGAACCAGCCTCGATGATGAACCACGCAGCGGTCGCCCGGCATCGGCTGTGACATCTCACACTGCAACGTGCTAACAGCATCGTTCGATCAAATCGGCGCGTCACATACAAGGAGCTATCACTGAAGCTAGGAATTAGTGAAGGAAGTGTGAATACGATAATTCAGCAACTGGGATACTCAAAAGTGTGTTCACGGTTTGTTCCTCGCGAACTGACTGAAGATCATAAAGCCCAAAGAAAAGAAACTGCTTCTGAGTCATTGGTTCGATACGAGACAGAAGGGGATGACTTCCTTTCACGAATTGTGACTGGGGATGAGACTTGGGTACACCACTTTGACCTGAAAAAAACCTCCCCACGCAAGAAAAATTTCAAAATGGCTCCCTCTGCAGAAAAGGTTATAGCCACCATCTTTTGGAATATGAAAGGGGTGATTCTGGTGGACATTATGAAGAAAGGACAAACAATCGACTTGGAGGCATATATTGCTACCTACAGAGACTCCAGAGACGTATAAAGCGAGTTCGACCGGAGAGAAAACTGGAAGACGTCCTTCTTTTGCACGATAACGCAAGACCACACAACAGTTTACAAACAAGAGAGGCCATCACAAAAATGCGCTTGACTGTGTTACCCCACCCTCCGTACAGCCCGGATCTGACACCTTCAGACTTCATTTGTTTGGGCCAATGAAGGATGCTATTCGTGGAAGAAAGTTTGAGTGACAATAAGGTTGTTGAGGAGGTTAAGAGGTGGCTCCAGCGGAACCCAGCGGACTTTTACCAGCAAAAAATAAAGGCCCTTGTTTCGAGGTGGGGGAAAGCCGTAGAAAAGGATGGAGACTATGTGGAAAAATAAAAACTTGTAAAAAAAAAGTATGTAACTACTCGCGTACAAAATTTCTGGAACTTACAAGGAAACTTGGGGGGCGGGAGGTGGGGCAAAATATATTGAGTAGTCTTCGTAATACTGGGAGAAGGAAGATAATATTGGGAGAAGGAAGATAATTTAGAGGTTGTGAAAATGTTTTAATTTACTAGAGAGGTACAAGTAGTGAAAATTGAAAGTAGAATGAAACTGGGAAAGCAAGTCATAAAGACAATAAAATTTTGGTGGGAAGTAAATGGTTCAGTGTGGATGCAGCAAGAAGTTTACATGAAGATATATTGCCAGCACTAACGCATGGATCTATGATGTGGTGTGATATTTTAGTGTTAAAAGTGAGAGCGGTTGAAACGAATAATTCAATAAGTATGATTGATGTAAAACTGATTTACCACATGAGAAGTGTTAGGATGTTCGGCGAAAGGGGTGGAGTGAAAAAGTAATTGAAGATGAGATTAGAGGAGAGTATGCTACGTTGTTATGGTCATGTGGAGAGAATAAATGGTGGTAGAATTGTGAGAAAGGCGAGAGTAGTAAAGGAAGACTGACAAAAAGACAAGGATGTAATTAGTGAATGTGGAGTTGACATCAGTGTGACAAAGTTAACCGTGTGTAGAGAGGAATGGAAGCGGCTTGTAAGGTGTGTAAGTGGAGAAGTTAGTCTTGTTTGACGTATCACTCAGTAGAGGTACACCCGAACCTTGTCACGTAATGTAACAATGGTTTCTTGAGGTTTGAGTTAAAAGATATTCCCATAAGTGATCCCTTTGAGTTTTCGTGTGTGTAATTGATTAGTTTTCGGTCCCGAGTACAGCCATCATGCTCCTAGGCCGGGTCGAATTTCTGGGGGCAGATCGGGCACTATGTGGGGCTTATGAATTGGGGTCCTGACCAACATACTCCAAAAGAAAGTTTACGCTCCCACCGTACCACTAGCATATACTCCCTCCTATTTTTTGGCTCCGCCCCAAAAATGAAAATAGTCTCGTAAATGAAAATGGAGACCATTTAAAGCATCTTCTCATAGAGATGCCCCCCCCCCCCCCCTAAAATTGCATAATATATCTCGTGTGCAATTTTCAGGCAATTACCTCAAAAATTTGGATTTCTCAAAATTTTCACCATGCTATTTTCTCAAAATATTTGCTATATCAGAAAATTGATTACACATAAACATCGTTTATGTGTAATCAATTTACTGAGCTGTGTGTTGAATTTCAAATTCAATACCAATAAATTTCTTGTTCTAATTATCATATTTTTACAGGAATTATAAGAATTTATGCTCTTTAGATTTACTTATGATCCATGCATGATTCTATAAAAGCTGGATTTTTAATTTTTTAAAAAGGTTGATAAAATGTCAACCAGAAAAAGATCTTCGAATGCAGCTTTTGGTTTTGCCACTGAATTCCGCCGATCAATGATTCCTACAAAGGCAGACGTTGTCAGACACTATTTCTTCATTCAAAAGAGAGAAAAAAATCAAGTCAAGGGGATCAGCAACTGCGAACGATTGCTACAATATAGTTACCAAAGATCTTCAAGATATTTGGGCCATGTTCTCTTTCTCTATCATTCAAGAAAGATCTATTTCTTCTGCAGTGGAAAGATTAATCAGATCAGCGCTTTCCTTGAACAAGGTTCCTCTACGTCAAAGGAATGAAAATTTTGCTAAAAAACTTGCTTCATTTGATGAAATGTTTGACATTTGTACTTGCAAATGTTATGATAAAGGAATAGAAAGGCCGTTTTGTCGATGCGAGGTAAAAATCCCAATGGTAGAGTGGGAGTCATTTGTAGGCCAAAAGCAAAGAATAAATCAATTAGGGCCATTTGATCGTGAAGCTGCCGCTGTCTAGAGACGATCCCTCTCAAGAGCAAGAGAGGCAACAAAGGTCACAAGTGGAAATGGCAGAGGCTATGGAAGTTGTACCATCTTCTTCAGTAGATGACTTTAGCGAAGATATAGAAGACTGACAATGAGATTATTCGTGCCCGATGTGGAATTGATTGAAAATGATCAAAATAGGTATTCATACAATGAATTACCATTGGTGGCAGACCGTTACCGTGAGAGTTCGAGAGCTACAGCAGCTATTGTTAATGCTGCATTGAAAGATATGGGAATAATCGATCAATCTAACATGCTTGATAGGAAGAAAATAGAAAGAGAGAGAATTCGTGTAGGCAAGAAAAATAGTTAGATCTAGATGTGAATATTGAATGTGTAGGGTTTGATGGAAGAAAGGATGATACGTTAACCAAGCATGGAAAAGAGAGAGAACAACATTATGTGCTGATCAAACCCTGGAGGCATCTATGTAGACCATCTCTGCCCTGACGCAGAAAATGCTCGGTGTATAGCTGATGAAATTATGACGTTCTTAATTGATTCAGCGAGCATCGACACTCTCAATGCTCTGCTATGCGACGGTACTGCTGTCCAATACTGGTAGAATTGCTGGTACCATAAAATTGATTGAAATTTTTTTGCATAGATCAGTTCAATGGCTCGTGTCTCTTTTACACATGAATGAACTCCCCTCCAGATACATATTTGAAACCGTAGACGGAAAAACATCAGGGCCAAATACCTTTAAAGGTTCAATTGGAGCCAAATTGAAATGTGATGTAACCATTTTAGACTTAGTGGCATTTTCACCAGTTCAGGGCAACGTCCAAGATATACCACCGAATGTCGTGAAAAGGTTGAGCAGTGATCAAAAGTATCTCTATGATATGTGCCTAGCAGTGCAATCTGGATGGGTATCTGAAAGTCTAGCCCGCAGGTCTCCAGGTGCCATTCATCATGCTCGCTGGATTACCCGAGCAAACCGGATTCTTCGTTTGTATGTATCGACTTTGCATCCCGAACAAAATCTGAAAGAACTGGTAACCATCGTCATGAAATCATATGCTCCTGGATGGTTTCATATCAAATCCCATCCTAAAGCTACTGACGGAGCACGGAATTTTTTTCATTTGATTGTCTTGACGCGAGGATTGGAAGAAAAACCGCATTATTATGGAACCGGTGTTCCGTAATAATGCCTATTTTGCCAATCCCGAAGCTATCCTACTGTCAATGCTTACTGATAGCAGACAACATGTCAGAGAAGATGCTCTTCAGAAGATACTTCTCAGTCGGACACGTTTCAGTGGCACACGAAATTTTGAGCTTCCTAAATCTCTAAATTTCGATTCCAAAGACTACTATGAGATGATTGACTGGAGAAAGGAAGCTATCAATCCTCCACCTTTGATAAGGAATTTCAGCAATGAAGAGCTACTGCATACAAGAACAGAACCCTTGAAAATTGCTGCCTTTTCATGCCACAGTCAAAGCGTGGAAAGTGCAGTGAACTTAGTGACAAAAGCATCAGAACAAAGGATTGGCTACGGCAATCGGCACAAATTTATCCTCAATCAACTGGAATCAAGAAAAAGACTGCCACAGTTTGAATGGAAAAGCCAATGGGGCCAAGGCACATCCACAGTAATTAGTGAATTGTGAAGGTAATTTTTAAATTAAATTTTGTTTTTACTTCAAAGCTGTTTTGTGTAATAAATGGTACAATAGACTAATTGTCTTCTTTTCAGACAAATATACTAGGCATGTATGAGGTTTATGAATTGGTCTCCTAGGCAATCAGTACTCTAAACTAAAGTTTATGCCACCCTTTTCTATATACTGATAACACTGGGGATGCGGCAATTTTTCAAGGATTTGAAATTTCTTGGATAATTGCCTGAAAATTGCACATGAGGTATATTATGCAATTTTAAGGGGGGTCATCTCTATAAACAAATGCTCTAAATGATCTCCATTTTGATTTATGATACTATTTTTAATTTGGTGGCGGAGCCAAAAAATAAGAGGGAGTATGCTAGTGGTATAGAGGGGAGCATAAACTTTCTTTTGGAGTATGTTGGTCAGGATATCATTTCATAAACCCCCACATAGTGCCCATCTAAAAAAATAATTTTGACTAGATTTCAACCCGGCCTAAATTGCTCACCCTATGGGAAATGGGATTTTAGATTGTACATCTACGCACTGTACATTCAATAAATGTCAGATAAGTATAGGTATTTTTAGTTATGGGATGGTTTAGAGTAATTATACGGGAGCATTAACTGTTTAACACCACTTGTCCACCCTTTGCTTTGTCCGGAGCAATAGGGCGCGTCCCTCTGTGGCCAATGTGGGAATGTATCTTTCTTCGGTGTAAGGGCTTTCTCTGTCCTCGTGGACCATTGGACCCGTTTGGGGACCCGGCTGATCTCCTGCTTCTTTTTCTTTCTTTCTCCTTTCACCCACTCTTTCTGGCTTTTTTTTTTTTTCCAGCATTTGGCTTCGTTTTGGGCCTTGACTTGACTCTTTCCTAGGCCCTTGGGTGTGGGAGGTGGTTGTCCTTCACCCTTGTCGCTCTTCAACCAAGCCCTGTCCCTGCCATCTTTCACCGCGCGTTGGATGAGAATGGCCGCCTTTTTGGCACGGGGACTGGGTATGGGTGTATCTCCTGCGTGACATCTACTGGCGGTGGGACCGAGTGTACCCACGATTCGCCTTTCCCTTGTTGGAGTCGGTGGTGGCTGGATGCGCGCGGGGGATGAAGCTGCTTTTTGTTTGCTATGGCTTCTCCCCCTCGGCTTACGACTACTGCTTCTCATTCTCGGACTACTACTTCTGTCAACACTCGGGTGGTGAGCAACCAGGCCCTCGAGTCCTCTACCACTGTAAGACCGCATCCTGATGGGTTGACCCCCCTCTGGAAGCGGAACACTTGCAGTCTCCTTTTCCGTTGCCGACCCCAGTCCGTCCCTTGAATATGCCCTTGGACATACACACACTGAAACAGGGGTCTCGCCCCAGCCGACCTCAGCCGCCTTCGGGCAAGTCGTTTCACCCAAGATTTGCCCCGAAAACCCGGCTTCTTGCTCTCCCCGTATGCCCACCTCACCCGCCGTCGGCCTACCTCCCCACGGAGAGAGCCCCGCGGCGGACGGGGAAGTCGGCATTCACGGCCGTCCTATCGACCGTTGGATATCCCAGTCCACTTCGATTCTACAGCATCCCTATCCCTTCCAAGTATCCACAAATTCCTGGTGATCCGGCCTACCTCTGGGTCCCTTCTGTCCAACTCTGAACGGAGGCGTTCCAGGCGATCCGAACCAACAGCAACTCCAGCCGCTATGATGTACGACCACAGAGGGATGGCTCCCTCATAAAATCACGCTCAGCCGCAGAGACGAAAGCCCAACTCTCCCTCACAGAGGTCCTAGGATGCTCGGTGTCCGTTTCCCCACACCCTCGCCTGAACCAGAGTCAGGGCACTATTTACGACACCCGCCTATTGTCGATCGCAGTGAACGAGCTCCTGGAGGACCTCGCACGCCAGTGTGTCACTAAGATCTATCGCTTTACATCCCGACAGGGAGGCACCCCCTCCCCCACCCCGCGTCTGCTTCTTACCTTCAATACCTTAGTCCCTCCTGACCGTATTGTATGGGGTATGGGAGAGCGCACGTCATGCGAGTTTTCTGTCCGCCCATACATCCCAGACCCGACCTGTTGCTTTAAATGCAACAAGTTTGGACACGTTAGCTCCGTTTGTCGGCAGCCGCACCAACTGTGTGTTCATTGCGGACAAATCGCTCAACCTGACATGTACCCCAACACACCCAAATGCTCCAATTGTGAAGCCGCACACCCCTCTTCATCCCGCGAATACCTCTTCTTCAGGTTCGAGGAGGAGGTCCGAGCCTGCAGGTAGCGGACTTCCTTAGCCCTCGAGAGGCGCGAGACAGGGTACGGAGTCGGGAGGTGAGGCCGGGGGTGTCTTACGCCACTGCCCTCGGCTCTATCATCTCGGCACGCCTCCCTGGCCTGCCGCTGAAACCCCCCTCGACCACTGCTCCGCATCCCTCCCAAAGGGAATCCTTGCAGGACCCGATGGCCTCCTGTACTCCCACCATCTCTTCTCTTCACGCACCTCGCCTGCCACAGATTCCCCAGGAGTCTGGGACCAGGACATCCAGGCCCCATCCACCTCAAACCCTGCCCTCCCAGCACTCTCTGCACACGTCCGAACCTACCGCTCGGAGCGAGCCGACGAGGCGGAGACGCTGAAGCGAGTCGTCAGACCCTCCGGCCTTTCAACGTGTCTCTTCCTCTAGATCTATGAAGACTGCTCGGACCCTCACACCGCCCACTTCGTCTACAAGGACCATATCTCCCACCGTGGAAGTCCCACCAATCTACCCAACAGACTTTGGCATATAGTTGCTGAATTACATGACCCGCCCCCCGCGACGAGATCCAATCTGGACAACGTCCTCTCCCCCGAGGATCCAGTGGATGCGGCTCTGGCGCAGCTACACGGTGTGGCCGAGGGGAGCTCGGCCGCACCCATGAATCTTATGGATCTCCCCTTGCCTCCTGGTGCCATTTTTTTCCACCCCTCCACGAGACCACTCTGGTTCATCTTCCACCCCCACAGTACCGGCCCCCTCCTTGTTAGCCACCCTGAGCACGTCCTCCCTCCCACCGGCCCGGTCCTTCTGATACCCCCTATCGCCATCCAGGGTCCGCCGTGAGACCCCGGATAGGCGGCGAGGCGCCACTTCGGGAAATAAAGCGTCCCCTCCTGCCCCGAACACAGAAGCCCACCAAGACACTTCTCACCCTCTCAGCCCACGAAGTTCTCCTAGCTGCCGTGATTCACGCCTCCGGTCTCGCTCGGCCGACTCGACCTCGCAATCTCTACAGAGATCGACTGGCCGACCGATTCCTTCTCTGGTGAACGGCAGATAGCCAGCCATGCTCCTGACCCATCCTTCACCTTTGCGAACCCCAGATCTCCCTTCACACTCCGACCTCCAAGCACCTACGCTTTTACCCATCCCCCCTTCATCAACTAATGGATCCTCCGAAAACTACAATATAGTGCACTGGAACTGCAGAGGAATATTCGCGAATTACGAAGGCCTTAATTCCTTGATTGCCACTTCCCGTCCGGTGTGTGTCTGTCTTCAGGAGCTAATCCTGGGGACCAGGCCCATTCCCTGTCCTACTGGATATTCCTACATCGCCACCCCGTCTCCTACCTGCACTCGAAGGAGGCCTGCCATTTTCATACACGACGTAGTCCCCTTCCACGATCTTTTTATCCGGTCCCCGTTACAGGTGATTGAGACCCGGCTTTCCCTGGATAGACAGTACACCGTCTGCTCAATATACGGTACTTCCCTCCCCACGCTCAAGTCTCCCGCGATGACCTGGTGGAGGTGGTACAACTCCCCAGGCCCTTTCTATTACTGGGCGATTTCAATAGTCGCCACCCCTTGTGGGGCGATACACACACCACCTATATGGCCCCAACCCTGATTACTGTCATGACCAAGCTCTCCTTCGAGTGCCTCAATGATGGCTCTCCTGCATTCTACCATGCCACCACCTGCACTCCATTCTGTATAGACCTGTCCTTCGTTTCGACTGATGCCCTCCTAGATTTCACATGGCAAGTCCTCCAAGAGGACAATGGAAGTGACCATTTCCCTGTTCAACTCACTCTCAGTTGGTCCGACCAGAGCGTTCGGGTACCGGAAAGGTGGATTACTGCCAAAGTGAATTGGTCCCGCTTCCGCGACGATACATATACAACCCTTACGACTGCCCACTTCCCATCCTCCGACGAGTGCATCGCATACTTCGAGCCCGTCGTTGTAGCGGCTGCGTGCACTAGCATCCCACGATCCTCCGCCTATCCCCACACCCGACGGGTGCCTTGGTGGACCCCGGAGTGCGCGGAGGCCGTACGCGCCAAGAAGAAGGCTACTCGGCGCTTCTACCGTACGCGACTCCCCATCCATCGCACGGAGATGAAGCGGGCCAGGGCCATCGCCCGCCGTACAATGAAGACCGCGCGCCGAGCTTCTTGGCGTGCCTTTGTGTCCAGCGTCACCGCCACCACACCTTCAGCTACCATCTGGAAGAAGGTACGGGGTGTCGAGAGGCGACATGTCCCCTCCCGATCCCAGGTCCTCCGGACTAACGATGGACTCCTATGCGAGCCCAAATCGGTGGCAAACCACCTAGCTTCTACCTTTGCCGCCGTTTCTTCCTCCGCAGTTAGTTTCCTCGTACCCGCCCCAAACAATAGTTCCTCTCCTCCGTCCCTAGACGGCACCTACAACCGGTTGTTCACCATGCGTGAACTACAGGGGGCACTGGCCTCTCGACGATCCCCTTGTCCCGGCCCGGACGGTATTTTGTATAGCATGATCTAGCACATCCACCCTACCTTACAAATTTTCCTGCTAGACCTGTACAACCGCATATGGATAGAGGGCGCCTTCCCCTCCAGGTGGAGGGAGGCCCACGTCATCCCTATCCCCAAACCCGCAAAGATTCCCTCGATCCCACAAACTACAGACCAATTGCCCTGACGTGTTGTGCCTGCAAAATCTTTGAAAAAATGGTCGCTACGCGACTATCGTTCTTCCTTGAAAATAGTAATTCCTTCCCGGCTACCCAGTCCGGCTTCAGACAATTTCGCTCCACCACTGATCCCCTCCTGTTCCTCAGCCGAGACATACAGGATGCTTTCGACAATGGACAGTTCGTCCTATCAATTTTTTTTGACATCCAGAAGGCCTGTGACACCACCCGTCGGGCAGTGATCCTTAGCTCCGACATCTAGGTCTCGTCGGAGCCATGCCGACCTTCATCAGGGGCTTCCTTTCCTCCCGAACCTTTAAAGTCCGGGTGGGCTCAGTCCTCTCTGACACCTTCGTGCAGGAGGACGGGGTCCCACAGGGAAGCATCCTCAGTGTTCTGTGCTTTTCCGTCGTCATGAACACAGTCTCAAAATGCCTTCCACCCACCATCCGTTCTTCCATCTACGCGGATGACCTTGCGATCTGCTTCGCAGGGCGGGAGCCGTCTGTCGTTCAACGGCAAATTCAGCTCTCCATCTACCGGGTGGAACGGTGGGCGACGTCGGTGGGTTTCCGCCTCTTCACCCCCAAGTCCAAGTGTATGCTCTTCAGCAGAAGACCCGCAACCCTTCCTCTTCCCTCTGTCACATTATACGGCCATCCTCTTGAGGTGGTACCCTCCACGCGATTTCTCGGCGTGACTCTAGACCGACGACTCAACTGGGTTCCCCATCTCAAGCACCTGAAGCAATCCCTCCGACGTCCCCTCGCTCTCTTAGATCACCTCTCCCACACCACATGGGGCACAGACCGACGCTCTCTTCTTCGACTTTACACTTCCATGGTGCAGTCGAAGCTGGACTATGGCAGTGTAGTATACGGTTCAACCTCCAACGACTGCCTCCGTATCTTGGACCCGGTCCTTAATAGAGGCCTCCGCCTCGCCACCGGTGCTTTCCGCTCTTCCCCAGCCTCCAGCCTCCGAGTGGATTGTAATTACCTCCCTCTCGCCCTCCGACGGGGTCTGCTCCAAATGAGGACATACCTCCGTGCACAGAGGCTACCTTCTTCGCTTCTATGCGCGGCAGTTTCTGAACTCCCACCCCAGGGACGGAGCTGGCACTTCAGTGAAGCGGTCCGCTCTTTCCTTGACCTTTCCAACATGCCCGCCCCCTCAGTTATTCCAGTTTCATACAGCATCTACCCTCCCCCCCCCTTGGCTCCTCACCCCTATCACATTTTGCAGAGACTTTGTGCCCTACCTATGATTACCACGAGCGCTACGGTATACAGGTCACTTTTCCGAAAACACGCAACCCAACACCCGGACGCAGTCCCCATTTATACAGATAGCTCCCGCTCGGAGGCTGGTGTGGCCTCCTCAGCGGTGATACTGTCCCAGCCGCTTTCTCGAGGCGTCAGCCTGCCCCGCGAGGCCTCCGTTTTCTCGGCGGAACTCTTCGCGATTATGGAGGCCTTCGACATAGTGCGCACCCACTCTGCCAGCTCCTTCGTCATTTATTCAGATTCCCAAAGCGCACTTCTCTCCCTATACAGATTTAACCCTCCTCACCCGCTCGTCTGTACCATCCAGCAAACCTTCCACTTTTTAACAGCCTTGCGACACAAGACAATCGCCTTCTGCTGGGTCCCGGCGCATGTCGGCATCCAGGGTAACGAGGAGGCGGACCGCACGACAAAGACGGCCTCCTCCCGACCCCTCCCTTTCTCCGACTTCTTCCCGACTCTCCGCTCCCCCTTCCGCTCCTTATGGCAACGTGAATGGGACCAGGCCACACAAAACAAACTCCACAAAATCAAGCCACAATTAGGATACTGGGCCTCCTCATTCCACCGGTCCCGCCATAAAGAAGTGATTTTAGCCCGTCTCCGCCTAGGACACACCCGCATTACTCATGGACACCTTATGGCTAAATCGCCAGCCCCGCTCTGCCCTACCTGCCATGCCCCTATCACTGTCGTACATTTCCTGGTCGAATGCCCAAACCTGTACGCTCTTCGTCGCAGGTTTCCCTCTCTTGTCCGAAAATCCCATACCCGTCCATCTGCGCTCCATACTCGCCGAAGGCCCCCACTTTTCAGCGGAAGCGATTTTCCTCTTCCTCACTCACTCCCATCTGCTCCATCGTGTCTAAGACCATACCCCACCTACCCACTATCCAGCAACTGACCCTTTCTCACCCCCCTAGTCAACCATCCCCAACTCATTAACACCACCCAGTCCACCCACCCACTTACTTCCTCGCCGAGATATGTACCGCTTTCTTTAGTAACGAATCGGCGGTAAATTAAAGGAAAAAAACCACTTGTCCACTTACGTGAACAGTTTTCGGTTATAGGGTGGTGAAGAGCAAAGTACAGTATATGGAAACATTAATATACAGCGTGGTCCGAAAGTCCCTATCTATTTTGCTGAAATAATTATATTTCTATTTTATTTTCTACAGACCATAGATGATGATGGATGTACAAGAACTGTGATGGTAGTAACACTACGTATCCAAGGGAAGAAGTGCCGGGAGATTCGAGAAAAACTCGAAAGAACTTTTCACAAACTAGGACCTACAGACAAACCAATTCGCCAGCTGGTCAGTAAATTAAAAGAACAGGAACTGTTCATGATGAGGCAAGATTTGGATGTCCAGGTACCTCTCAAGAGAATTTAGAGTTGGTGAGAGATGTCTTTGAAACAAATCCTAGAATGTCAACTCGCACAGCATCACGTAGACTGAGCATACAAAAAATGACTGTTCTAAGTATTTTAAAATTAACATTAAAATAGAAAAGTTATCATATTCAAGTGCTACACGAGTTACATGAAGAGGATTATCCAAGACGACCCGCCATGTGCACAGAATTGATTGAAAAACTTCATACTAAAAACTTATTAAACCACATTCTCTTCAGCGATGAGGCGACATTCCACTCATGCGGAAAGGATAATCGACATAATTGCCGTATCTGGGCTAGTGGAAAACCAACCTAGTTCTATGAATGGGAGAGAGATGCTCCTAAAGTTAATGTCTGGTTGGGGATGAAACTACGGTAATAGGGGGGCGAATTTGTCTTGACATGCTTCATCAGTTTCTTGAACCCCAGCTTCGTTCAGATGGCATTCTCAACAGTGTCCTCTTTCAACAAGATGGAGCTCCATAACACTATGCAAACATCCTTCGGGCATACCTTGATGAGCTCTTATCAAATCGCTGGATTGGACGTGGCGGAAACGGGCCCAGGGCAGCACGATCTTCGGATTTAACACCAATAGATCTATTTTCGTGGGGCTTCATAAAATCTGAGGTTTACAAAACAGTTACAGACCTGCAGCATCTGCGAACTCGTATTGTCATGGCAGTAGCTAAAATAATCCGAGAGATGCTTGAGAATGTGTTCCGCAATGCAGTTGACAGATTTGAGATTCGCAGAAACACTGATGGTGATCACGTCGAATCTTAGACATAAGCTTGATAAATAAACATTTAATTATGTTACTACATTTTTATCCTGCAATACTATCAGGTCATCCCATAAGTAATGTCGTTTTTTAGATGGGAATTTGAAGGACAAAAAAAAACTCAACTGAAACTTTTTAATCTAGTATATATTTTCCATCGGAATCAGTGACACTCTGCCAACGTCCTACAAGCTTTTCAATGCCATGTTTATAAAATTCAGGCGGTTTTGAGGCCAAAAACGTACAAAGACTGGTGTGCAGGTCATCTAAAGAAGTATACTGTTTCTCGTCAAGATAGTTTTGCAGACTCCTGAAGAGATGATAAAATCTGAAGGCGCAAGGTCTGGAGGATGTGAAAGTTTTTCCCACCCAAGCTCCTCAATTTTTGCAGAAGTGATCCGAGCGGTATGAGGACTTGCGTTGTCGTGGTGGAACACGATTCCTTTCCGATTAACCAAAGGAGGTCTCTTTTCTTTTAGTGCAGTGTTCAATCGATCCAGTTGTTGACAGTAGATTTGAGCTGTGATTGTTTGGTTGTGTGGTAAGGTTTCAAAGTGTATTACACCACCTTTATCCCACCAAACACTAAGCAACACCTTCCGAGGGTGAAGATTTGGTTTTGGCTGTGGTGTCGCTGGTTCTCTGGCACAAACCCACTGTCGACGGCGCTTAACATTCTGGTACAGTATCCACTTTTCATCACCAGTCACTAAACGGTGCAAAAACGGATCTTGGAGTTCACGGGAATGAAGAGCTGTGCTAATGTTTACTCGCACCTTCAGATTGTCAACTGACAATTCATGTGGCACCCATTTTCCTAACTTAGGCACTTTCCCGAGTTGTTGCAAAGCAGGTCATCATCAAACTCAGCAGGGCGTCCAGAGCGTGCTGCATCTATCAAACAGCAGTCACCATTCCTAAACTTTTGAAACCATTTTTGACATTTCTTCACATGACATGCAGAATATCGTTGCCATAAACGTCCTGAATGTTTCGCGTTGCTTCAGTAGCACTATTCCCTCTTTTGAACTCGTAAAGCATTATATGCCTGATATGCTCTTAAATACCGCCATGTTTATGAGGGGTTCACATAAAGCAAAACACACGTCTTCACTGGTCAAGGTCTGTAAAGTATGTAACGAAACACGATAGATCTCCTCTTAGATATAACCTTCGGAAAATTTATGCTTAAACCGAGTAGGACTAGTTTAAACTTAATCTATCGTGAAAAACGACATTACTTATGGGATGACCTGATATTATTTCAGCAAAATAGATAGGGACTTTTGGACAGGCACGTCGCCAGGTCTATAGTACTGTGAGGTTAGCCCTGTTCAAAAATCAACTTTTTCTTATTTTCATAGGTTTCTGTACTTTTTCCCATGCTTTTTGACCTGAAAAGGCCGAAAATCACAACCATTTTGACCTAGGTTGTTGGGAAGCATTGCCGCATGGAGCTTTAAGTTTTCTGCCTTGAAATCGGCCAAAGGCACCAGTTCCGGGGTCCCTTGAATCATGTTTTGCACTATAACTTTTTATCTAAACAAGATAGAGCAACAAAATAGGCACCAAATTAAAGTGTTTTTAATCCTCTTTCTAACTTACACAATTATGATAGTCTTGGAACAAGAAATGGCACATTGGTACATACAAAGATTTCAGAAATATCACAAAATTCGTTTTCTCACACTCAAGGCAGACAAGGCGCCTTATTCATGACACAAATTTGAGATTAACATTTTGTCACAAGTCTAATCGATCAAGAAGTGAAAGCATTACATGATGATTAATTTCATAATGACATTTACACAGTCAGTTGTTGAGAGTTTGTTTCTTGAAGCTGTCAAAGCGGCGTCTGTTGAACTCCACAGCTTGAAGGAGATAGTCCCTTTGCTTGGCATCTGTTGTTATGACATTTGCAAAGTCGCTCATCATCTTGACACCACGTTCAGCAATGTCATTCACCGCTTTCAGATTCTTAACATAGTCCAACGCTTTTCTGTAGTCCTCATTCTGTGGCCAAGACGTGACAGGTTCCAGAAGCCACTCGGATCCAATGTTCAGTGTGTCCAGCAGGAAATGTGATTCTGGGCATTTTCTCTAGCAGTTTGGCAGCTCCTCTGTGAACTCCACTGTTACTGGATGTAGTGTCAAAAACAAGGGCAGTAACATTATCCGTAAGTTCCCATGTCTCCAGTAAATCCATTGAAGCCTCAGCCTGAGCTGTGCCAGAAGAATTGTCGATGACAGGTACTCCCAATAACTTTCCTTCAGTGTATGAAGGTGGACCAGACACTAGCACAGCTAAAGTCTCTGAGGTACTTCCAGGTTCACTGCCCAAGACATCTTTGAGCAACTTTCCATCCCAGTGTAAGGCAGCGTACTGTGGGGGGTTTTCACAAAACTTGGACATGTGACTCTGGCTGATATTATACCTGGACAGCATTCTGTTGCGACGTGTTGTTGAGGTTGAGATGACGAAGTTATCCAGATCAGCCCCTCCAGCTGTCTTGATGGTGAGAACATCCAGGACGAGGCTGATGGTAATCCATGTCCTCTGTGTTAGCGTCGTTGTCAGTTGAGTCACCCCAGGTAATGTCATCCACATGAACAACTGCCTCTTGTTCTGCTGCAGCTGTAAAATAGTACAACATGTTAAGACAGTAATTGTTAAGTACATGCTAAATATCGCAATGGAGTAAAACTTAAAACTTTTTGTAACGTTCAAAGTAATTAGTTTTACCTTGTTCTTGTCTATGCTGCAGTCTTTCATTCCTCGCTGCTTGCTGCAGGGATCTTGTCTCAAAAATCTTGTCATGACCAGACATATGACCTTTCCTCTCAGTCTTTTGGTCTTCGTAGAACCTGATATCCTCATCTTTCTTCTCTCTGGATAACAGTCTGTTGTTCTGTATTTCCTGGATTGCATCTGGAGCTCCTATATCGAACAGGCTGTCTAATTCCAGCACAAATGCTCCTCTTTTTCTTCCAGGGTTACTTGCTCTTCCTTTGCTTTTCACCAGAGCACGATGTTTCTCATGTAGTTTCATGAAGAGCTTCATTGCGTTGTACTTGGTCATTGTCTTGATCCTAGCCATCTGCCAGAATGGGATGATAGATTCAACTGTTTCATATGCAAGGTCTTGAACCATGGGCCTCCCTGCATTTTCCGGTAAATTCTGAAGATTAAGGAAATACTGGAACGCCTGTCTGTTGGTGGGAAGCTGGGAACCCACTGATAAAAGCTGAAGGGTATCCAACCAGGAAAGTTTCAGTGAGAGATCTGGTAGATGGCCCAGTTGACACCTGCCTGTGGACAGTACGTGGAGGTTTTGAGATATCAACTGTGCGCCCACGGAGCTCCCTCAGCTCCTTGCTTAATGCCATTGTGAAGTTGTAACTTGTAGATGGTTTTCTAGATTCTGATTGAGTTTCTGTTGTTTCCTGAAAAATGATAGATAATTATTATTATTATTATTATTATTATTATTATTATTATTATTAATTATTATTTATTTATTATTATTATTATTATTTATTAATTTTATGCTCTTTCATTTGATACCTAATTTGTTGCTCTATCTTGTTTAGATCAAAAGTTAAAGTGCAAAACATAATTCAAGGGACCCCGGAATTGGCGCTTTGGCCGATTTCAAGGCAGAAAATTTAAAGCTCCATGCGGCAATGCTTCCCAACATCCTAGGTCAAAATAGTTGTGATTTTCGGCTTTTTCAGGTCAAAAAGCATGGGAAAATGTACAGAAACCTATGAAAATAAGAAAAAGTTGATTTTTGAACAGGCCTACTGTGAGGTATTGAAAAAACTCATGATCTTCACTTGCCCCACAAACACCTTGAAATGGGAGACGCAAAATGGGTGCACACGCATTCTACATTACTGTACAGTCTTTACAACCACACCTACACTTTTCCTCCTAAGTATATATATTGTAATGTATATGTAAATTTTGACTTGGTCCGCAATCGATATGGATCGTGACTTATTTTTCGTTGGCAAGGTACAAGTATTGATGGATACCGTAATGAAATTGACTGGATTCTTTGGATGTGATATATTTGCATGTTGGTTATAAATAGATATAGTGTGTAACATATTTGTGGATAGTAGTCTATTATGACTTGATTCTCTGGATCCAGAGATTCTATCTTTAGTTTTAAATCGATAATTAATTAGTTTTAAATCGATAATTAATTAGTTTTAAATCGATAATTAATTAGTTTTAAATTGATAATTAATTAGTTATGCAAAAATTGGTCGTTGCCAATGTACAGGCAGTTTTTGCATAAATTTCTTATGTTCTTGTGGTTCGGAACCCACGTAAAATTGTAGGTCCCCTCCGCCACCACGGAGGACATACACAATTACGAACAGTTAGGTAGACCAACCATGAGTGGATCCTAGGGTCTTTGTTGGTCTGTAACATTATAATGATAAATGTAGGGGGGCAGGATAGTGTCAGATCAAACTAACGGGATGCAACGTTTCAGAATAAGTATTTCTTATAATGTAAATAAAAAAACAACTTATTTTCCTTCTTTTAAATTAATAAGAACGACCAAAAAAAAAATTTTTTTTAAATTATTTT
Organism: Bathynomus jamesi; assembly: GCA_023014485.1. Taxonomy (NCBI): domain Eukaryota; kingdom Metazoa; phylum Arthropoda; class Malacostraca; order Isopoda; family Cirolanidae; genus Bathynomus; species Bathynomus jamesi. The sequence goes on along the minus strand of JAJOZX010000427.1, from coordinate 1,342,211 downwards.
TTCACTCAGGACTGAAGAGGATATATAAAGGCAGAAAAAATCAAATGCCATGGATTTGTATTTCGATTACTCTGCTTTCAAAAACTTCCTTAATTTCATTTACTAGCATCACAGAACTCTTTTCTACTTGTACTGATACAGTGGGCTTCATAACTCGCCTATTTTAGACGATACAAATGAAAAAGCACAGGACAATGGCACGAGTTTAAATTTCGAACTCGCTACTCAGAATGTCGAGCACGTTATGTACAATAACTATCGATACCGCCACGAGATTGCAGCACCAATGCGGCGCCAGATTCAAAATGTTTATGCCAACTTCTTGTGAGACCGTATTTTTTCCTCAACGTTAGGTACAAGTGTAGACCGATATTCAAAGAGAGAGAGAGATTAAATTTGAATTAGACGGATTGTAAACCACAACCATAAACCATTCAACTTCAGTTTTGATGATAGTTATTTGACTTGGGGGGGGGGCAGTCTATTGCCCCCCCCCCCCCCCCCCCCCCCCGTGGCGACGGGCCTGCTTTTGGACCACTGTTAGGGTTGCCAGACGTCCCGTATTTGACGGGACAGTCCCGCATTTGATCCAAAAATCCCGCGTCAAAATCCCGCGTTCAAAATGTCCCGCAAAAAATTTTTTAAGCAAATTTTTTTAGGGATGAATTGATTTAGAATTTCAATATTATGTATAATAATTTCAATTTATTCACGATGTTTAATTGTTAAATATTATTGTAATAGAATTTTTCTAATTTTGTTTGTTGTAACCGTTGAAGAAATCGTTTCAATTTGGGAAAAAAAATTTGGCCTTAAAAAAAAACCGGAATTTTTTTTGTCCCGCATGGGCATTTGAAAAATCTGGCAACCCTAACCACCGTGTACTATTTGTTATATAATGTTATCATACTAATTGTCGCGTTTGCTAGGAGTATTTAACGGTGAAACTTGCATTCAGATTCGATCATCTCTTCTGTTTTATCGATTTTCTAGTTGATATTTGGAGAAATTAAGGTTATGAAACGCAGGTGTCTTCATTTTGAAATAAGCATGCCTAAGAGCGCTATCTTTGCACTTTTTTTGGGCCTAGTTTTGCCACCTTGGTACTCGTTTGTGTGGGTTGTGGATGTGTCTGTTCATACAGACTTCATATAGCAGCTTTTCTCTTTCCATTTGGAAATTTGGAATTTAAAGATTATAACGGCGGTCCTATGACGATTACCGAGAGATCAGTTTGTTTCTTTTGCGAGTTAATGCAGGAAATAGTTGACATAAAACGCAGTGTACGTGAGGTAACGGAAAGACTTGCAACGCTTGATGAGGGCAGGGGTAGGGCTACGGTTGACGAAAGCCGAACCAATACTAACGTTGAAGACGTTAATAATTTGAAGGGTGAGGTGCGTAACCTAGTTTCTAGTTAAGGTAGCTTGTCGGGAAGTTTGGATAGAGTTGAGGAAGGGGTTAAGGTTGGTCCGAGATTAGTAGATGGGGAGGGATTTAGAGAAGTTAAGGGTGGAGCTAGGCCGCGTACGTTAGGTGATAGGACCCCCCACCCCCTATCGAGGTTTCGAACCCTTTCGCCCATTTGGAAAGGGACGTGAATGAGGGGGAAACTATTTTAATTGGGCTCTCTTTAGTGCGCCATATGGACAAAGAGTTCGTTGAACGGCATCCAACCAAGAGGAGGGTGGGTCTGTCTCCTAGGGCCAGGGTTGACAGAGTTAGAGACGAAGTGGACAGGATTGACGTTGCCTCCCGTCACTCGATGTTGGTGACGATGGTAGGGGGCAACGACTCGTATAGGCCCGATACGAGAGTGCCTGACCTTTTGGAGATATATAGGGGGTTAATTAGGTCCCTAAAGGCGAGGTCAGATAGGTCTTTAGTTCTAGGTATTACCCCTAGGCACGGTTTGGGTCTTACTCTTAGGATTGCGTCTAAAACGATATTTTTTAATACCAAATTAGGAGAGATTTGTGCTGAGGAAAATGTACCTTCGTAAAGCTGTGGTCAGAATTCAGTGATCCTAGCCTTTTTATAAAAGATGGGGGTGCATTTTAATGAAATAGGTAATGCTAGGCTAGGTAGGTTAATAGACGAAAACGTGCGAAAGCTGTATAGGTCGAAGCCTTCTTTAAACGTTGTGTCCGGGGAACGCCGGCCCGACGTGAAAAATAGTTTAAAACGCCGGCCCGTGGTAAAAAATAACTTAAACGTCTTTTATTGTAACGCACGTAGTATATTAAATAAATTAAATAAATTAAATAAATTAAATAATTAAATAAATAAATTAAATAAATTAAATGAATTTAAGGCCATAATTTATTCCGACAATTACGATATAGTTGCTATTACTGAAACGTGGTTAAATACTGCGACTCGGGACTTGTTGGGGGAACTTGATACACCGGGTTTTAAACTCTACTAATGATAGGTTACATAGTTTTGGTGGCGGCGTTTTGCTGTACATTCGTAATTCCCTTAGGGCTATCGAGGTTAAGATAGGTTTTCCGGCAGCAGTTAATGCGATATGCGTTGAAGTTAGGGCGCGTAGTTAGTTTTAATTTTGTTGTTGTTTATAGACCTCCCGTTCAACCCTTCGCTACCGATACTAGATTTTACTCACTTCTTGGTAACTTTATTGACAATCGGAATAGTATAATTGTCGGAGACTTTAACTCCCCTAATGTTAATTACGAGACTTTTACTGGTAATGAGGAGGGTTTGAGATTGATTGAGTTCATGGAGGATAATGTTTTACGACAGATAGTTACCGAACCAACGCGCGGTGACAATATTTTAGATTTGGTGATGAACGGCGAAAATATAGTCGAAGGTTTAGAAGTAGGCGAGAGTTTAGGATGTAGTGATCATCAAATTCTTAGGTTTAAGTTATTGATAGAAAACACTAAGGATAGTAACGTAATAGAAGTCCCTGATTTTCGTAGGGCTAATTTTGATAGTTTTGCGGATAGGATGAGAGTAGTGGACTGGGATAACTTATTTATGGGTAATGACACAAATTTGCATTGGGAGGTGTTTAAAGAAAGTTTTATGAATATTGAAAGGAGTTTATTCCTCGTAGGCCCAAGCGCGCTAGAAATCATGGTAGGCCCAAGTGGTGGACAAGGGAAATAGGCGAGTTCATAAACGAGCGTAATAAAGCGTATAGACTTAATAAGCGCAATGGCACGGCAGCTTTAATAGATATATCGAGCTTAGACGTCAGATTAAAAGATCAGTTAGGAATGCTAAGCGTAATTTAGAGATACTTATAGCTGCAGATAGTAAACATAATCCAAAAAAGTTTTTTGAATATGTTAACCCTTTACTGCCTAAATATTTTGTAGGGTTAAGTAATGAATGCGTGTATTCGAAAGGTTAGAAATTTGTCCTTTTGGGCAGTAAAGGGTTAATAATCGTAAGCCGGTAAAAGATAACATAGGCCCTCTAGTGGATGTTAACGGCGCTTCGGCTTCTGACGCTCAGGCGATGGCCGGTATTTTCAATAACTTTTTTGCGACAGTTTTTACCGTAGAAGACGTAAATAATGTCCCCGGCGTGGACGATATCGTTCCATTTAGTAGCGAGACTATTTTGGATGAAATAACTGTTTACGAGGGTGAGATTGCGCATTATATCGATAGGCTAAAAGTTAGCAAGGCTCCAGGCCCTGACGCTTTTTATCCCAGACATTTGAAAGACGTTATCGTAGGCCCTTTAACGAAGATTTTTAATAAGTCACTCGAAACGGGGATTATTCCTGAAAACTTCAAATTAGCTAACGTCACGCCCATTTTTAAAAAAGGCGACCGCACAGTAGCTAGCAATTGTAGGCCCATTAGCTTAACGCCAATTGTCGGTAAACTTTTGGAATCCGTAGTTAGGGATCGTATCATCGATCACTTGGAAAGTAGAGATTTGATTAATAGTAGTTAGCATGGGTTTCGACGCCATAGATCTTGTTTAACAAATTTGTTAGAATTTTATAACGAAATAGTGCGCGAATACGATAGGCATAGAGCAGCTGACGTTATTTATTTAGATTTTAAAAAGGCGTTCGACAGTTCCGCATAAAAGATTAATTGCAAAGGTTAAAGCGCACGGTATACGCGGTCAGGTAGCTAACTGGTTAGACCAGTGGTCGGCGAACTTTTTTGGGTATTACCCCAAAATATATTTGAGGACGTAATCAGGACGTAAATTCGTAATATTCTAAAATTTAGAATAACGCCACATTTATGTAACAAAATAAAATAAAAATATACGAAAAAAATATCAGCACAAAGTCTCTCTCATACCGCACGCATTACCCCCAAAAGTTTTAAATTTACCCCTGTTCCCCGACCACTGGGTTAGAGGAATGGCTTCGTGCTAGGAGACAGAGGGTCGTCGTTAATGGTAGTGAATCGGGGTGGTTGGATGTAGGTAGCGGTGTCCCACAGGGTTCAGTGTTAGGCCCATTGCTATTTGTAATTTACATTAACGACATAGATGTAGGATTGACTAGTAACGTGTCAAAATTCGCGGACGATACTAAAATAGACGGTAAGGTTGTTCACGAGGACGATAGAAATAGGCTCCAAGACGATGTAAATAGGATTATGGAGTGGACGGATAAGTGGCAGATGCAATTTAACATTGACAAATGTAAAGTTTTGCATATAGGTTCTCGTAACAATAATTACATGTACACGATGGATGATAGAGAGTTAGCGAGCGTTGACGAGGAAGTAGATTTAGGCGTACGCGTATCTAAGGATTTAAAAGTTAGGAACCAGTGCCTGGAGTCTTGCGCAAAAGCTAATAGGATGTTAGGTTTCATAGCGCGTAATTTTGAATTTAAATCGAAGGATATTATATTGCCCCTTTACAAGTCCTTAGTCAGGCCTCATTTAGAATATGCCGTTCAGTTTTGGTGCCCGTATTTGCGTGAGGATATAGATAGGTTAGAAAGGGTTCAGCGTCGTGCCACGAAACTAATTTCGTCATTGCGCAACAAGCCTTATGAAGATAGGATTAAGGAGTTAGACTTGCATTCACTCGAAACTAGGAGATTAAGGGGGGAGCTTATTGAAGTTTTCAAAATCGTTAATAACATAGATAACAAATTTTGACATTGTTCACTTTCGATAATAGTAATACTCGCAATAACGGATTTAAGTTGCGTGGCAGGCGTTTCATTACTAATATCGCTAAAAACTTCTTTACGTTTAAAGTAATCGATAAATGGAATAATCTTCCCGCGTCAGTCGTAAACTCTACCAGCGTTAATATGTTTAAGAACCGTTTAGATAGGCATTTTAAAAATATTAACGTTGTTTAAAATAAAAAGAAGAATTAGCAATAGAAGCTCTGGGAGTCGTAATCCGGGAATGAGTCTGTTGACGTCTAATGCCAGCGTGTGATATGGCAGCAAAAAAAAAAAAATAATAATAATTAGACTAACACGAACGTAGATGTAGCGTAAACTTTTTTTTTTTTTTTTTTACTTGCATGTCTGTAGTTTGCATGGTTTGTAAGCGTTCTTATTTTACTTCTTTCACCCCTCTCCTATTCTCTCCGACTTGTTGGCAGTGGCCGGAGGATGATGATGGTGTCTTTTTTCTCTTTTTCTGAGTCTATGTTAACCCACGAGTGATTGGTGTTGCTACTTACTTAACCCCTTATTCTCTTCTCTTAACCCGCTACTCTTTCCTGTCTCTCGGGCTAACCTTAGAATGGATCTTAGGGTCTTTGTTAGCCTTAGGCCCTTAGCTTCTGTAGATCGCAACAGTAGTATTTATTCTGATTTCAATCCCAAGTGCAAGACATTTAACACATTCAGCACTTTTTAAGAAGATAACCTGCCATCGCCAGTATTTTTGGAAGTTTTTACGCAACTACGAAATGTCGCCAAAAATTTAAAACTAAGATATATCTAAACAAAATATATCAAAATAAACCTTACAATGTATACGTTAGAGATTTCTCGTCTTTGGCGGTGAATGTGTTAAAAGCATTCTCCCTTTTCATTTTTTTTCTGAGCAACAGACTTTCATTTACATTCGTCCTCAACCGTTACACTACGACTAATACAGTCGTTACCTTAAAGTATGAAAGTGCATTATTTAATTCGTGTAATACTTCGTACTGGTTGTAATGTTCCTATCCGGTTACCTAAAACTTCCCCCTTCAACATACTGTACATGCTACATGTTAAATGTGGTGGCAACATACACTTCTTCAATTCATCTTTGACTCTTGCATCAGTCCCAGCACAGTACATTTTGTTTGTAAAATTTATTCACAGAGACAATTCAGTCATTATCAAGTGTTTTGTTTTATGTAAAGCGAAGCTGTTGGAATGGTATGGCTTGAAATGAGAAAAAAAAAAAAGACCCGTTGAATAGGAATGACGGGGCAGAATATAAAATTCCTTGTTATAATTTCACGAACGAAAAGTAGTGGTGTATCGATTAATCGGCATCGGCAGAATCTGCCAAATTCAGCCGATTCTTTAACATTTTAAAATTGTCATTACAAAACAAAATTTATATTTATAGAAAATTGAAATAACCCCCATACTATTTATGATAATTTATACTCATTAAAAAGTGTAATTGTATAACATATTTTCCATTCGTGTGAAAGGCAAAGCTTAAGTTGAGTTGCCCATAAATTTACATTTACTCTAACCATCTAATCTCTAAATATTATGAACTATTAATGTAATCTCCTACTCTATATTAATAATAATTCTATAGCAAGTTGTATTTTATAATTTTTAGAGTATATTAAACCACGTTATGACTTTACATATTTTAATAATTTTGTATCCATTTTTTTTTTTATTCAGATAGGCCACCAGGGCCTTGAAATTTTAATGAATTTTTTTTTTTTTTTTTTTTTTTTACATTGTTGAAGAAACTACCTTGAACATAAGGAAAAACAATTACTCTAAATATTGGTATTCAATTTATGAAACTAAAATTATTTTATTATTTTACTGAGTAATAAAACTATTTAACAGCTCCAGTATATGAGTAACAAATTCTGGTACTGTATATTGTGAAGCGAGTTAAGGAAAAGCATTTAAACAAATTTGAAGTGTAAAAATTGAAAGTTTTTAAAATCGATTAGTAAAATTTAAGTTTTGTTTTTAAATGTAGGCAAAGAATGGCATCGGCATATGCTAAATTTTGGAATTGGGACATCACTAGTGAGGTTGTTATTTTTAAACATTCCGCAAATGGACTTCACTTTAAATATTTATTAATGTTGGATTACTATTTGTTTATTAGGTTTGCACCCCACCTTGAAAAGTGTATGGGGATGGGTAGGAACTCTTCCCGCATTGCCAGTCGCCGCATCCAAAACTCGACGAGGGAGAACAACAGTCATATGATGGTGGGTCAAGGCAGCGATGACGACGATGACGACGATTGGTACGTGGATAGAAAACGAAGGAAGAGAGAGAAAAACTCCCCAAGAAGGTGTCGAACGCCGAAGGTAAATTGGTGACCAGTGGGTTAGTTTTCTCCCAAGTATATATTTTGTTGCGCTCAAGTCATTTGATTGGTTTTAAGGGTAGGAATTGTTGGTTCTTTCCTGTAAACATTAACATCTTGATGCTGAATAGGATTTGACAAAGTGGCGGATGTGATTAATTCACAGAAGTTACGGTCATTCCAGATATGCGGCGTGGTATCTGAACACACAGGAAAGATGTGTACACGGTCCATGCGGTGTCCGCAGCACAGCATGGAACAGCGGAGGGCGGTCAGAGATCAGGTACAAACGGTTTACGTTACTTTCAGCCTTAGTTTTTCCTAGTTTTAACTAACGAAATACTTTGAAGCTGACGAATGGTCACGGTCTGTTCGAACTACATTTTAATGGTTACAATTATTGTTTGGAATGTTGATTTAGGCGATCCATATCGCTCGAAAGAGCATTATAAAACCGAACAATTTTTTTTTTTTTTTTTAACCACCTCCGCAACATCTAAGGTCGTATGATGGATGGGGGCCAACATCTGTACGTAGTATCCGAACAACGGGTCGTTATAATCTGGTCGCAGATGGTCGTCTCCCATCCAATTATAATCAGATCCAGTATCGCTTAATGTTGCTGATCGAGAGGAAGCGGTGTTACGACAGTGGCCACGACACAGCTCGAAACCGAACATGAGCACCTCGCTTGTGTTGTATATACAGGGTGGGCATGAAGTCTGGAAACAGGAAATATTAAGATAATTTTTTTTTTTTTTCTTCATTGCTGATAACCTAGCCTACAGTTCTGAGAAAAATGTCGTTTCAAGACTTTATGGCCACACCCACCCACCCACCCACACACACACACACACACACACGTGTGTCAATCACTTATAATTATTTTTTCCCTGAACATTGGCGTAGGATTGTGATTTTTGTGATGGTTTAATATAAAATTAAGGTTCCATTTCCAGTTGCTTGGGATGGGAGACATTAGTCTGGGCATGAACTCTACGACCACTCGAGCGGCGGATTCTACGACAAATTTGTCTACCAAGTACTCTCTGATCGAAGCTGAAGACGTTCAGGTTTGGATAAAAGAATTGTTGAGAGCGAAATTGCAGTGTATGTGCTGCTCGAAGATTGGAAGTTTAGACATGAATAGTGAGAAAGTTGTGCGTGTAGTTGTGGAAAGGAGAGGGACTGACTTCCTGCCAAAAAAGAATTGGTACGTTAGTTTCGCCATTTAACAAAACCAGTCTGCGTCATGAAAAGGCGTTTTCTAAGTTGACTAAACGGATTAGCCGATTTTAAAATTTTGGGGTTATATCAGGGACTAACCTTTGAATTCGAAATGTAGTAACTTCAGTTATTGACCTGCGTTACGAAAGTTAGTAAATATATTATATATATAGTGAATTCTTTCTGATTTCATCGTCAGTGCTTTTATTTGGTGCTATTTTTCAGGTGGGCGAGTGTGATACGATGGAGACAGAAGCGTGTCAGTTGTCGTCGGGGTGGGACCATGACCTCTCCAATACAACTTCTCCCGCCGACTCCACCTCTACAAACAATTCCTCCTCAACAGCTACTACCTCCTCCTCATCTTCATCTTCCTCGAATAAGAAATCTTCCTCCTCATCAGGGAAAAGCAAAAAGAAAAATAACAAGAATACCCGTAAGGATAACCAACATTCGAATCTGATTATTGATTGAGATTGTGAAGAACGGGATCGCCTCTCCTTTCAGTCACTTTATTTAAGAGTTCTTTAGTTCGAGGTCTCGCGCCTTCTTGTCTATACTTGTAGGAAAAGGTTGTAATGAAATAATTTTTATTTTTATATTATTATTAAAAAAGTAGCATCAATCTCGTAGTTCATTGTTTTATACTAAAGAGAAAAAGACAAGATTTAATGGTACTCTACATTATTTAAAATTTCCGTTTAGCAGCGGTTTTTTAAGTTCAAGTTAAAGACGTTCGGATTCTTGATGACCTTCATCAGAGCAGGAATTCGACTGGAGATAGATATTTCATGTTCATACATGTATTTAAATGAATGGTATTTCTGTATATTACTGCTAGGGAGAGATTCCTGAAACTAAAGTATTTATAGTTCCATATACTCTAACTATTAAGTTTAGTATCAAAACCTTTTGTATATTTAACTGTGATAACCTATTTATTTTGCTCTTGATTTATTATTATAAGTATTTTGATATGAATGAAATGGTAAAGAGATATTTACATTGTTATTACCCGAAATAGAAAACTGCAATTATTTAACATACGAAACAAAGTTCCGCTCATGGGAATTCACATATTTTGGAACTTGTCCAGTAAATCAAGTATCCTTTCCTGTTCATCCGTTATGGCTTCGGACAAATTTTCTTCCCCGAGATTACTCGCATACTCTGAAAAAAACAAAAAACAAATACAGTGATTACACTAAACGGCTAACGGGTGATTTTTTTTTTTAATCGAAATAAAGCAAAAAAATTTTACTGTACCACCAAAACGCAGGGAGTTAGCCCTAGTACAAAACATGCTCTATACATGATGTCCTCTCGGCTCAGTAACTACACAAAAATTTTGCAGTACTCCGGACAGAGTAACGAAATCTGAGAAATTTCTTAAATTTTAAACTTTTCAGTATTAAATGTTTAACAAATCGAGAGTACTGCAAAATTTTGTGGTCATGGGCAAAGTTAATGAGGTGAGAACACCACATAGAGCATGTTTTGCACTAGGGGATTGATTCTCCCTCTGTACAGGAAGTACACTTAAAACTTCATGCTTTTTATTTTAGTTAATGAAATGAAAGTGTTACAAGGAAAACGGTTTTAACTCTCACACTATCTACTATTATTAATTTCCGTGGGACATTACGGTCTCAATGTCCCACGGAAATTACGAGACTGTAATGTCTCATCGGAAATAATATACTAGGGACACAATATATTTTGCCCCACCCTTTTTTCTAGCTAAATAATAGGCCATGGGGCTGAAATGTCTTTTGGGCCACAAGTTTAAGCTCTGTGCGTTTCACATAACCGGATTTTTCCAGTTTGAAGCTCCCCTCCTCGTATAAAACCGATGGTTAACGCAGTTTCGAAAATTGCGTCTGACAGTGAGGTGCGTCGTGAACAGAGCTGTTATCGAGTTCTTAACCGCAGAGAAGGAAACAGTTGGAAATATTCACAAGCGTCTACAAAATGTTTACGGAGATGCTGTTATTGATCGAAACACAGTTGGACGCTGATCTAAACGTGAGATCATCGGAGAGAGGGGAGAGCCAGCCTCGATGATGAGCCACGCAGCGGTCGCCCGGCATCGGCTGTGACATCTTACACTGTGCTAACAGCATCATTCGATCAAATCGGCGCGTCACCTACAATGAGCTATCACTGGAGCTAGGAATTAGTGAAGGAAGTGTGAATACGATAATTCAGCAACTGGGATACTCAAAAGTGTGTTCACAGTTTGTTCCTCGCGAACTGACTGACAAGATCACAAAGCCCAAAGAAAAGAAATTGCTGCTGAGTCGTTGGTTCGATACGAGACAGAAGGGGATGATTTCCTTTCGCGACTTGTGACTCGGGATGAGGCTTGGGTACACCACTTTGAACCTGAAACAAAACGCCAAGCCATGGAGTGGCATCACGCAGACTCCCCACGCAAGAAAAAGTTCAAAATGGCTCCCTCTGCAGGAAAGGTTATGGCCACCATCTTCTGGAACATGAAAGGGGTGATTCTGCTGGACATTATGAAGAAAGGACAAACGATCAACTCAAGAGGCATATAATTGCTACCCTACAGAGACTGCAGAGACGTATAAAGCGAGTTCAACCGGAGAGAAAACTGGAAGACGTCCTTTTGCACGATAACGCAAGACCACGCAACAGTTTGCAAACAAAAGAGGCCATCACAAAAATGCGCTTGACTGTTACCTCACCCTCCATACAACCCGGATCTGGCACCTTCAGACTTCCATTTGTTTGGGCCAATGAAAGATGCTATTCGTGGAAGAAAGTTTGAGTGTTGACGAGGTTGTTGACGAGGTTGTTGACGAGGTTGTTGACGAGGTTAAGAGGTGGCTCCAGCGGAACCCAGCAAGGAATAAAGGCCCTTTTTCGAGGTGGAGGAAAGCCGTAGACCGTAGAAAAAGATGGAGACTATGTGGAAAAATAAAAACTTTTAAAAAAGGTACGTAACTACTCGCGTACAAAATTTCTTGAACTTACGGGGGGGGGGGGGGGGGTATACTGGGTGGCCCTCGTACATCTCACTAAAATGAAACTTTCCCACGTTTATATACAGTAGGTTTAGTTGTCGGTAAAAGAACCCAAAATACGCGTAATAGAAGTGACTAGTTGTTGAAATATTTAGTTTTGAATAACAATAAATCGTATACTTCTTGGTTTAAAGAAAAAACACCGGTGAACGAGACTCAAAATGATTTTAACAATTTGATCCGATCATACTGATCCCTATACCCTGTAAACCCCGGTCTCACCCTGATGAGACCTGATGTAGAAGTATTTGTAGGAAAGTTGTACTTTAGTACAACATGCTGTATAATTCAAGGTTAGGTCAGTTAAATGAATTGATTAATTGGTAAAAAGTTAAATTAACTTAAATTACGGGTTAACTTATTTAAATTTCTTCAAATTAATTGATTAATTTCAATTAACTTCCCTTTAAAATAAAAAAAAATGCAATTTCATTTATTTCGTCACTATTTCATTAGTTCTCATACAAGCCACCCGCGTCCTTGAGACTGGCGGTAAGGTGCTGTATGCGTGAGCGAGTATTCCATTACTATTTCTTAAATAAGTACAGGTATATCAATACTACGATTAGTTAGGTATAATGGTGGTTCTATTGACTACTTGCAAGAAAGCGAAAGTTAATTGAATAACTTAACTAGTTAATTCTAAAAATATGGGTTAACTTGGTAAGATTGCCAAATTAACTTAGCTAGTTAATTGACCCAACCCTGCTGTATATATATTAATATTTTCGGTGGGACATTTGTTTGCAATCACAGTGGAACCCCAATCATGTTTTGGTGGCAGGACTTTGTCCAATTTTTTTAACCCTTTCAAACTTGAGTCACTCTTTGAAGAATTTTTCTTCCTTTTCTAAATGCATTTCGTCTATAAACCAAAATGGTTTGAACGGTTAAACCTCTCGAATTAGCTAAAATGTAATACAAGTTCCTTCTTACCTCTGATAATGTTTTTAATGGTCTTGATCGAGGCATTCCTTACATTCAGTATCTTCAACACTCTCCTCTTAATGGAAGGAGGACCGGTGGCGCAGATATCCAACATGACGTAATCGACGAGTTGCAAAGTGAACAACCCTCCATCCAAACGTCTCAAATACACCTCCTCCTCATCTAAATTTTCAGCCTTGAATAAATAAAGAACTAAATTGAAATTCGTGAAGATTCGTGTTCAGAATTAGAGATACATACTCTGTTCACAATAAAAGTTAATTCAATCATATTTCTGTTCAGAAAACTAAATTAAATCTTGGAAATGAAAACTACATTAAAGTATGAACACTACCTCGAACCACGTAACGCAGTTTCGAAACTTATTTATTCCTAGTTTCCCACTTTAATACTTTTTTCGTCTTATTTAAGTATGGTTAATGCACTTGTAAAAGCGCTTAAAATTCATTCTTACTCTCGCTTGTTCTTCCAACGCTGAGTTTGTGGCAAGAACTTTTTCCAAGTACTTGAAATGAAGCTCCAGCAATCTGTCTACTTTTTCGTGATCGTTTTCCGTAAATTTATTGATTAGTCTCTGACGCTGATTCGATTTCGCGTTCCTGAGCAACCACGAAATGATGGAAATCACGTGTTCTTCGTGCTGCAAAAGGTCAAACATGAAAAACAATCCTTGCATTAAATGAGGATTATGATAGAGGCTAGGTACTCGTACCATCTGCTGTAAGTACAACTCTGCCGAACGTCAATAGATAACGCGGCAGAGCTCAGACTTATAGTAGGTGAGGACCCACCGCTCAACCGTAATCTTTAACCCTCTCTGCGTTGAACAAAAGGCACTTCTTAATCGAAGAGAGAAGGCACACAAACTAAATAAAGCAGTAGGAAGTAGGAAACTATAGGCACGTTATTCATCATCATTGGTCGGGATGTCACTAGAAAGAATTAAAAATAGCACTTAAGAGAATTTCGATAGTTTTAATCTTATTTCAAGCTCCGAGAAAGGATTTAGATCAGGAAGATCTTGGTTATCTAATCACTTGGGCTTTTTAGAGTTTGTAAAGGATCAGGTAGAGGATCAGGTAGAGGATCAGGTAGAGGATGGACATCATGCACACGCTATTTATTTGGATTTTAAATAAGGCATTTGACAAGGCTCTACACAGGAAACTTATGTAAATTAGAGGTTCACAGGACATCAGGGTCAGTCATAAATTGGGCAGAAGAATGGCTATACGACAGATAATACAAAGGTAGTTGCCCCCAAGTTACAAACACAGAAAATTTTTATAAAATGCAAAAAGATCTTGACATTAGTTGCGTGAACTCGTAAAGTGGCAGATGGAATTCAATGTTCAAAAATGCAGTCTTCCATGTTGGCAGAAACAATGAAAAATTTACTTTGTATGCAGGAAAACGATCCGAGTGTTACTGTTAGTAATGATCTAAAGTTTATTAATAGCATTTAGAAGCTATAACACTGGGCAACACGTATTTTATTGAATGATATCTGACACTTGATTCTAGGTAATTTGGGTGCGCTGAATACGAATTTCAACTCGGTTTGGCTCTATCAGGTCCTGATTCTTGTCGACAGCCTATGTGCCATTTTCCAGATTTTTCAAATTAGGACTAAAAAATTAAGTCATGTGTTAAATTTTTTTTTCAAGTTTCATGAATACAAGCAGTTCAAACTACAGTAAAATTACATTATAACGATAGAAATGACTTAAAATAAAAAAACAAACAGATATGAAGCTTTCACTGTGGCAAAAATTTTCTTTGTAAGACTTTCTAGCGTATTTGCTTGTTGATGGCAGGTCTCTTTTCAAGCACCAGCAGTAATCAGCCATCATGTGGGAATCCCAGCGGCCTTGGTACCGTTCCTCCATAATTTTGATATCTTGGTGGAATCTCTCCCCTTGTTCGTCACTTACATCACCTAAATTACTTGGAAATTGGTCAAGATGGCTATTCAAAAAATGCATTTTTATGCTCATATTGCAACCTAACTCTTTGTAGTCCCTTAAAAGTTTTTTACGATTTCTTCGTAGTTATCTGCCCTATAATTGCCTAAAAAGTTTTCTATCAAGTCCACGAATGAGAACCAGCCATTTTTTTCGCGTTCATTCATGACATTAGGAAAATTGCTGTCTTTAATCATTGTTCTTATTTGTGGACCGTCGAAAATTCCCGCCTTGATTTTTTCATAACTTAAACTTGGAAATTTTGAAGTTATGTATTTGAAACACTCGCCGTTCGTATCTAAAGCTTTTACATATTGTTTAATGAGGCCTAGTTTTATATGCAGAGGAGGAAATATGATTTTATCTCTGCTCACTAAAGGTGGATTAATTACGTTTTTTCTCCGACAGTAAGTGATGTTCGTGCTGGCCAGATTTGTTTGAAATAATGTTCTTCCTTGGCTCTGCTGTCCCATAAGCAAAGGAAGCAGGGATATTAGTATACACTCCTTGTTGTCCTAGCAGAAAATTAACCATTTTTAAGTCAACACATGATCCACTCGTGCTCCCTATATTTGATAAGATTTAAAACCTTTTCTATATGTTCATACTTTTCTTTTAATTTTGTTGAGTGCCCAATCGGTATCGAGCCGTATAGATTGCCATTATGCAACAACACACACTTAAGACTTCTTTTCGAACTGTCTAAAAACAAGCGCCAATCATTTGCATCGTAAGACTCAACCCCCATCTTCTTTAACAAACCAACTATGTCGCAGCAATATACTAAACTATCCTCTGTTCTAAAATATTTAACAAGTTCTTCTCTTTTTCTGTAAAATGAAATGTGTGTGTTTGAAGTAAGCAAGTTTTTCTCTAAGTCTTGAAGCTAAAATTTCCGCAGCCTTTTTTGGCAAATTTAGATCCCTTACAAGATCATTCAACTCGGCCTGGTTAAACTTTTGCGGATCGTTTTGACTTTCAAATACGCTGGGGTCAAAATCGGTGTCTGACTCCTCAAAGTGCATAACAATATTTTCAGGAACATCTTCAAACTAATTCTTGAGTTGGCAGACCCTTAAATTTTGGAATGGGGATCTCATTTGAATGTAGCACAGGTCGTATCGCGGTGTCGAAATTTGGGTACTCGATACAATGTTTATTTTTCTTAGTGAAGCCCGAAGTCTTGACAAAGCAAAGGTAGCAATCGGTCTCGTGGTTAGTAGGCTCTCGCCACACCTGATATGGAAAAAAAATTGTAAAGCGTTAACAAAAGCGACGAGAGACTTGTTTTTATGAATTTTATCAAAAGTTATCACCCAAACATTTAACATTTCTATGTGTTTCAACCTTATGCAATATTTGAGATTCTTATAAACATTTTCTGTAAATTTTTGTTTATGTACCTAAGTTACAATTACATTTAGGTAAGTTACAGTATACTAGTGATTAAATTACGTAGTTTTATGAAATCATAAACTTACCATCGGAACTCCAAAAGGTATTTTTGAATCCGAACCCTTCGTCCAATGTCGCAGTCTTTCAATGCATATAGTGCAGGCTTTATGTGGAGCCCACGATTTATCTTGGTCCCCCAGTTTTATGCCAAAATAAGCTAAGTAAGCTCTTTTTACGAAGTCAGTTATATTTGCTCGTTGATGTGGAAGTGTAAAATTTCCACATATATAACAGAAGGAATCAGGGTTGTTTTTGCATTTGAACTTTCTAGTGCTTGATGACATATTGCTTGATTGTTCTGCCAATTTGTAAAGGTATTTAAAGCCCTTAATTCATATAAATTTAAGAAAATCTGAAATATAAACACAAAAATTAGTTTAAATAGGTACTTATTATGAAATAGGTACTTACAATCTATGAAATTAAACTAGAAACACGGATGAGTAGGTACAATATAAATTACGTCTAATTAAATCAACTATATTAAATCACGATGACAAAATTACTCACTAAATCATATGCCAATTCAAAATTATGTTAATGCCCAAACTTAATTAACTAACTCGACTGACTGACTGACTGATTGAATTGACTGATTAACTCTGGAAACGAGTCGCTTTTATATATTTTAGTTGTCCCTATAGAATACTCTACAGAGAACAGGAACGCTCGAGAAAATTTTAGAATTCTATGATATTTTTAGCTTAATTTACTAATATTAAAATGGGTTAAAAATGACAAAATTAAAAATATTTTTAGGGTGTTACATATAAAAATATACATAATACAACAATACCATAACAATAGGTACAAATACCTAGATAAAAACCTAGTTGCATAATGTGTAACTGCAAAAAGACAGCGAGTATTGAGAAAAAAACCTTTTTATGAATACGACGAAAGAGGAGGGGTGTTGAGCAAAATCAGGACCTGATAGAGCAAAACCGAGTAAAAATTCGTGCTCAGCGCACCCAAATTACCTAGAAGTAACTGTCAAATCTAATTCAATAGACAAAAATTTGAAATTTGTTCCCCAGTGTAATTAAAGCAAATACAATGCTAGGTATTATTAAGATGAATGTAAGGAAGTCATCTGTAGATTTTAAAATTATTATGTTAGGGCCTTACTTAGAGTACTGTATTCAAATTTGGTGAACTCACCATCGGCAGAATATTACATACATACATACATACATACATACATACACACACACACACATCTTATATTTTTTTTTCTCTAATTTACCGCCGATTCGAACCTATAAAAAGCGGTACATACCTCGGCGAGGCAGTGGGTGGGTGGTGTTACTGTGCTGGGCGTGGTAGACTAGGGGAGTGAGTAAGGGTCAGTTGCTGGATAGTGGTTAGGAGGGGTATGGTTTTAGATGCGATGGAGCAGATGGGAGAGAGTAAGGAAGAAGAAAATCGCTCGTGTTGAAAAGTGGGGGGCCTTCGGCGAGTATGGATCGTAGACGGTCGGGTATGGGATTTTCGGCCGAGAGAGGGAAACACCTGCGACGAAGAGCGGACAACTTTGGGCATTCCACCAGGTGGTGTATGACAGTGATAGGGGTATGGCAGGTAGGGAAAAACGGGGGTGGCGATTTCGCCATAAGGTGTCCGTGGGTGATGCGGGTGTGGCCTAAGCGGAGACGGGCTAGAATTACTTCTTTATGGCGGGACCGGTGGAATGAGGTGGCCCAGTATCCTATTTCTGGCTTGATCATGTTGAGTTTATTTTGTGTGGCCTGGTCCCATTCCCGCTGCCATATGGAGCGGAAGTGGGAGCGAAAAGTCGGGAAGGGGAGGGGTCGGGAAGGGGAGGGGTCGGGAAGGGGAGGGGTCGGGAAGGGGAGGGGTCGGGAAGGGGAGGGGTCGGGAAGGGGAGGGGTCGGGAAGGGGAGGGGTCGGGAAGGGGGGGGTCGGGAAGGGGAGGGGTCGGGAAGGGGAGGGGAGGGGTCGGGAAGGGGAGGGGTCGGGAAGGGGAGGGGAGGGGTCGGGGAGGGGTCGGGAAGGGGAGGGGTCGGGAAGGGGAGGGGTCGGGAAGGGGAGGGGTCGGGAAGGGGAGGGGTCGGGAAGGGGAGGGGTCGGGAAGGGGAGGGGTCGGGAAGGGGAGGGGTCGGGAAGGGGAGCCCGGCAGTGAGCAGGCCGTCTTTGCCGTGCGGTCCGCCGCCTCGTTACCCTGGATGCCGACATGAGCCGGGACCCAGCAGAAGGCGACTGTCTTGTGTTGGAAGGCCGTTAAAAAGTGGAAGGTTTGCTGGATGGTACAGACGAGCGGATGAGGAGGGTTAAATCTTTCTAGGAAGAGAAGTGCGCTTTGGGAATCTGAATAAATGACGAAAGAGCTGGCAGAGTGGGTGCGCACAATATCGAGGGCCTCCGCAATCGCGAAAAGTTCCGCCGAAAAAACGGAGGCCTCGCGGGGCAGGCCGACGCCCCGGGAAAGCGGCTGGGACAGAATCACCGCTGAGGAGGCCACACCAGCTTCCGAGCGGGAACCATCTGTGTAAATGGCGACTGCGTCCGGGTGTTGGGTTGCGTGTTCGCGGAAGAGTGACCTGTATATCATGGCGCTCGTGGTATTCTTCGGTAGGGCACACAGATCCTGCAAAACTTGATAGGGGTGAGGATCCAGGGGGGTAGATGCTGAATGAAATGGGGATAACTGAGGGGGCGGGCATGTTGAAAAGATCAAGGAAAGAGCGGACCACTTCAGTGAAGTGCCAGCTCCGTCCCTGAGGTGGTAGTTCTGAAACCGCCGTGCCCAGAAGCGAAGAAGGTAGCCTCTGTGCACGGAGGTATGTCCTCATGAGGAGTAGACCCCGTCGGAGGGCGAGAGGGAGATGATCGCATTCCACTGGAGGCTGGGGAGGAGCGGAAAGCACCGGTGGCGAGGCGGAGGCCTCTATTAAGTACCGGGTCCAGGATACGGAGGCGGGCGTTGGAGGCTGAACCGTAAACTGCACTACCATAGTCCAGCTTCGACTGTACTATGGAAGTGTAAAGGCGAAGAAGAGAGCGTCGATCTGCACCCCATGTGGTGTGAGAGAGGTGATCCAGGAGAGCGAGGGGGCGTCGAAGGGATTGCTTTAGGTGCTTGAGATGGGGAACCCAATTGAGCCGTCGGTCTAGGGTCATGCCCAGAAAACGCGTGGAGGGTACCACCTCAAGAGGACTGCCGTATAATGTGACAGAGGGTAGAGGAAGGGTTGTGGGTCTTCTACTGAAGACCATACACTTGGACTTAGGGATGGAGAGGCGGAAACCCACCGACGTCGCCCACCTTTCCACCCGGTAGATGGCGAGCTGCATTTGTCGTTGAACGACGGACGGTTCTCGCCCTGCGAAGTAGATCGCAAGGTCATCCGCGTAAATGGAAGAGCGGATGGTGGGTGGAAGGCATTGTGAGACCGTGTTCATCACGACGGAGAAGCAGAGAACACTGAGGATGCTTCCCTGTGGGACCCCGTCCTCCTGCACGAAGGTGTCAGAGAGGACTGAGCCCACCCGGACTTTAAAGGTCCGGGAGGAAAGGAAGCCCCTGATGAAGGTCGGCATGGCTCCGACGAGGCCCAGATGTCGGAGCTGACCGAGGATCATTGCTCGACGGGTGGTGTCATAGGCCTTCTGGATGTCGAAAAAAATTGACAGTACGAACTGTCCATTGTCGAAGGCATCCTGTATGTCTCGGCTGAGAAGCAGGAGGGGATCAGTGGTGGAGCGGAATTGTCTGAAGCCGGACTGGGTAGCCGGGAAGGAATTGCTATTTTCAAGGACGAACGATAATCGCGTAGCGACCATTTTTTCGAGGATTTTGCAGGCACAAGACGTCAGGGCGATTAGTCTGTAGTTTGTGGTATCGAGGGAATCTTTGCCGGGTTTGGGGATAGGGATGACGTGGGCCTCCTTCCACCTAGAGTGGAAAGCGCCCTCTATCCATATGCGATTGTATAGGTCTAACAGGAAAATCTGGAAGGTAGTGTGGATGTGCTGGATCATGCCGTACGGAATACCGTCCGGACCGGGACAAGGGGATCGTCGAGAGGCCAGTGCCGCCTGTAGTTTACGCATGGTAAACAATCGGTTGTAGGTGCTGTCTATGGACGGTGGAGAGGGGCTATCGTCAGGAGCGGGTATGAAATCGGCTGTAGAGGAAGAAACGGCGGCGAAGGTAGAAGCAAGGTGTTTTGCCACCGACTTGGGCTCACACAGGAGTCCGTCATTAGTCGGGAGGACCGGGGTTCGGGTGGGGACATGTCGCCTCTCGACACCCCGTACCTTCTTCCAGATGGTAGCGGTGATGCCGGACACAAAGGCACGCCAAGAGGCTCGGCGGGCGGTCTTCATTGTGCGGCGGGCGATGGCCCTGGCCCGCTGCATCTCCGTGCGATGGATGGGGAGTCGCGTCCGGTAGAAGCGCCGAGTTGCCTTCTTCTTGGCGCGCACGGCCTCCGCGCACTCCGGGGTCCACCAAGGCACCCGTCGGGCGCGGGGGTAGGCGGAGGATGGTACGCTAGTGCTTGCAGCCGCTAGAACGACGGACTCGAATATGCGATGCACTCGTCGATGGATGGGAAGTGGGCAGTTGTAAGGGTGTATACGTGTTGTCGCGGAAGCGGGCCCAATTCGCGTTGGTAGTAACCCACCTTACCGGTACCCGAACAGTCTGGTCGGGTCGATTGAGCGTGAGTTGAATGGGGAATGGTCACTTCCATGGTCCTCTCGGAGGACTTGCCACGTGAATCTAGGAGGGCATCAGTTGAAACGAGGGACAGGTCTATACAGGATGGAGTGCAGGTGGTGGCATGGTAGAATGTAGGAGAGCCGTCTGAGGCACTCGAAGGAGAGCTCGGTCATGACAGATATCAGGGTTGGGGCCATATAGGTGGTGTGTGTGTCGCCCCACAAGGGGTGGCGACTATTGAAATCGCCCAGTAGTAGGAAGGGCCTGGGGAGTTGTACGACTTCCACCAGGTCGTCGCGGGAGACTTGAGCGTGGGGGGGAGGTAGATTGAGCAGACGGTGTACTGTCTATCCAGGGAGAGGGCGGCATCACCTGTAGCGGGGACCGGATGGAGAGATTGTGGAAGGGGACTGCGTGGTGTACGAGAATGGCAGCTCCCCTTCGAGTGCAGGTAGGAGGCGGGGTGGCGATGCGAATAACCAGTAGGGCAGGGCATGGGCCTGGTCCCCAGGATTAGCTCCTGGAGACAGACACACACCGGACGGGAAGTGGCAATCAAGGAGTTAAGGCCTTCATAGTTCGTGAATATTCCTCTACAGTTCCAGTGGTCTATTGTGGTTTTCGGGGGATCCATTAGTTGACGAAGGGGGATGGGTAAAGGTGTAGGTGCTAGGAGGTTGGAGTGTGAAGGGAGATCTGGAGTTCGCGAAATTGAAGGATGGGTCGGGAGCATGGCTGGCTACCTACCGTTCACCAAGGAAGGAATCGGTCGGCCTGTCGAACCCCGCGGAGGTTGCGGGGTCGAGCCGAGCGAGACCGGAGGCGTGGATCACGGCAGACAGAGGAATATCGTGGGCTGAGAGGGTCAGAAGTGTTTTGACGGGCTTCTGTGGTCGGGCCAGGAGGGGGCACGTTAACCCCAAAAGTGGCGCCACCACGCCCGTCCGGGGTCTCACGGCGGACCCTAGGTGGCGACAGGGGGTACCAGAAGGACCGGGCGGGTGGAAGGGAGGGCGTACTCAGGGTGGCTGACAAGGAGGGGGCCGGGGATGCTGTGAGGGTGGAAGGAGGTGAACCAGAGTGGTCTCGTGGAGGGGTGGAGAAAATGGCACCAGGAGGCAAGGGCAGATCCATGAGACTCGTAGGCGCGGCCGAGCTCCACTCGGTCACACCGTGCAGCTGCGCCAGGGCCGCATCCACTGGATCCTCGGGGGAGAGGATATTGTTCAGATTGGGTCTCGTCGTAGGGGGCGGGTCATGGATTTCAGCTGCTACTGTCAGAGTCTGTGGGAGTAGAGTGGTGAGACTTCTGCGGTGGGGAGAGATGGACATAGTAGACGTAGTGTGCGGTGTGAGGGTCCGAGCCGTCTTCTTTGTTCCAGGGGAAGAGGGAGAGAGACGTTGGAAGGCCGGAGGGTCTGGCGACTCGCTCCGGCGTCTCCGCCTCGACGGCTTGCTCCGGGCGTGTGCAGAGAGTACTGAGAAGGCAGGGTTTGAGGTCGATGGGGCCTGGGTGTCCTGGTCCCAGACTCCTGGGGGCTTCGTGGCAGGTGAGGTGCGGGAAGAGGAGGGATGGTGGGGGGACAGGAGACCGTCGGGTCCTGCGAGGATTTTCTTTGAGGGGAACAGAGAGCAGTGGCTGGGGGGGGGGGGGGTTCGGGCGTCACCTCCCGACTCGGCACCCTGTCTCGTGCCTCACGGGGGATAAGGAAGTCCGTTACTTGTAGGCCTCGGACCTCCTCCTCGAATTTGAAGAAAAGGCATTCGCGGGATGAGGTGTGCGCCTTCACAGTTGCAGCATTTGGGTGTGTTGTGGCATCTGTCAGGGTGAGCGAGTTGTCCACAGTGAAAACACAGTTGATGCGGCTGCCGACAAACGGAGCTAACGTGTCCAAACTTGTTGCATTTAAAGCAACGGGTCGGGTCTGGGATGTATGGGCGGATAGAAAACTCGCATGACGCGCCGTCTCCCATACCCCATACAATGCGGTCGGGGGGATTAAGGTATTGAAAGTAAGGAGCAGACGTGGGGTGGGGGAGGGGGTGCCTCCCTGTCGGGATGCGAAGCAATAAATCTTAGTGACTCCTTGGGGTGCGAGGTCCTCCAGGAGCTCGTTCACTGCGATCGACAATAGGCGGGTGGCGTAAATAGTGCCCTGACTCTGGTTCAGGCGAGGGTGTCGGGAAACAGACACCGAGTATCCAAGGACCTCAGTGACGGAGAGTAGGGCTTTTGTCTCTGAGGCTGAGCGTGATTTTACGAGGAGGGAGCCATCCCTCTGTGGGCGTACGTCATAGCGGCTGGAGTTGCTGTGGGTTCGGATCGCCTGGAACGTCCGTTCAGAGTTGGTCGGGAGGGACCCAGATGTAGGCCGAATTACCAGGAATTTGTGGATACTTGGAAGGGAGAGGGAGGCTGTAGAGTCGAAGTGGACTGGGATATTCAACGATCGATAGGACGGCCGTGAACGCCGGCTCCCCCGTCCACCGCGGGACTCTCTCCGTGGGGAGGTGTGCTCACGGCGGGTGAGGGGGGCATATGGGGAGAGCAAGAAGCCGGGTTTTGGGGGCAAGTCCTGGGTGGAACTTGACTTGCCCGAAGATGGCTGAGGTGGGCTGGGACGAGACCCCTGCTCCAGAGAGAGTAGGTCCAAGGGTATAGACGAGGGACGCACTGGGGTCGGCAACGGAAAAGGAGAGTGCAAGCGTTCCGCTTCCACAGGGGGGTCAACCCCATCAGGTTGCGGTCTTCCAGTGGTAGAGGACTCGAGGGCCTGGTTGCCTTCCACCCGAGTGTTGATAGTAGTAGTAGTCCGGGAATGAGAAGCAGTAGTCGTAAGCCGAGGGGGGAGAAGTATCCATAGCGAACAAGAGAGAACTTCATCCCCCGCGCGCATCCAGCCACCACCGACTCCAACAAGGGAAAGACGAATCGTGGGCGCAGTTGGTCCCACCGCCAATAGATGCCACGCAGGGGAGATACATCCGTACCCAGTCGGCCACTCTCATCCAACGCGCGGTGAAAAGGACAAGGGAGCAGGGCAACCACCTCCCACACCCAAGGGCCTAGGAAGGGGCCAAAATCAAGGTCTAAAGAACAACGCCAAAAGAGAGAGAGAAGCCAGAAAAAATGGGTGAAAGGAGAAAGAAAGAAAAAGAAGCAGGAGATCAGCCGGGTCCGCAAACGGGTCCAATGGTCCACGAGGGAGGGGCAAAGCCCTTACACCAAAGAAAGGTGTATTCCCACATTCGCCACAGAGGGACGCGCCCTATCGCTCCGGACAAAGCAAAGGTATATATATATATATATATATTATATATATATATATATATATATATATATATCCCCGCAAGGGGGTTCTAAGCTCGTGCTTTTGAGTGCTCTTTGTGCTCGTTTGTACGTGCTTGTTCCTGGAGGTTTCACGTGCGCCCTCCCGGCCCTAGCACCCAAGGATGATGGGGCTCGACCCTGCAGTCTTTCTCATCCTTGGTCTTTTTCCACTTCGACTGTCCCCTCCACCCTTTCTTTTTCCTCTGTCTTTCCTCTCACTTTTTCTTTGTTTTTCCGCTGAGATATGCCCTTTTAAATAGAGGCGAATCGGTTCTTCCCGAACTTAAAAAAAAAATATATATATATATATATATATATATATATTTTTAAAGTTCGGGAAGAACCGATTCGCCTCTATTTAAAATGGCATATCTCGGCGGAAAAACAAAGAAAAAGTGAGAGGAAAGACAGAGGAAAAAGAAAGGGTGGAGGGGACAGTCGAAGTGGAAAAAGACCAAGGATGACAAGGACTGCAGGGTCGAGCCCCATCATCCTTGGGTGCTAGGGCCGGGAGGGCGCACGTGAAACCTCCAGGAACAAGCACGTACAAACGAGCACAGAGCACTCAAGAGCACGAGCTTAGAACCCCCTTGCGGGGATATATATATATCCCCGCAAGGGGGTTCTAAGCTCGTGCTCTTGAGTGCTCTTTGTGCTCGTTTGTACGTGCTTGTTCCAGGAGGTTTCACGTGCGCCCTCCCGGCCCTAGCACCCAAGGATGATGGGGCTCGACCTTGCAGTCCTTGGTCTTTTTCCACTTCGACTGTCCCCCTCCACCCTTTCTTTTTCCTCTGTCTTTCCTCTCACTTTTTCTTTTTTTTCCGCCGAGATATGCCCTTTTAAATAGAGGCGAATCGGTTCTTCCCGAACTTTAAAAAAATATATATATATATATATATATATATATATATATATATATATATAAGCACACCGGACAAAAAATTAGTCACCCCTAATAGCACCGATAGTAGGAAGTTCAAGGTCACACACAGGGCGCTGATGTAGCATTGGTAAGTGACAAGTAGCGGTGACGTAGCACACAGGATCAGATGTTTCGTGAGGTGGTGAAGAACAAAGTATGTGTTGGATATAGTCTGCAAAATGGGTCGTGAGGCAGACGTTACTCAGTGGCAAAAAGGAGCCATCGTGTTTGGCAGAGCCCACGGACACAAAATGTCTGAAGTAGCCCAATTTGTTGGTGTGTCAACGCGTACTGTCCAGCGAGTTTACAAAGAGTGGTGTCGTTCGCAATCAACTGAAAATCGACGGCGTAACTGTGGCCGGAAAACAATTCTCGACAATAGGGACCGCCGCCATGTTTCTCGTCTAGTAACTGCAAATCGTTTTCAAACCAGAGAACAATTGCTCCAAGAAACCAATGAGGTTCTCCAGCGACCAATTTCCGAACGGACATTGCGACGAGAACTGCATGCGATGGACATCTGGAGCAGGGTACCACGGAAGAGGCCGCTGTTAACAGCAAGTCACAAATTGGCACGTTATAAATGGGCTTTGTTTTTATGTTTCAGATACCCTAAGAATATGCGTTTGACGTAAGATCTTGTTTACTGATGAAGCAAATTTTTACGTCAATGGAGAGGTTAATCGGCAAAACATACGTTATTGGAGTAATGCTAACCCTAACTGGCTAAGTCCGACGAAGATGCAAGGTGCCGGTAAAGTGATGGTGTGGGCCGGGATATGGGGTGACAGAATTATTGGACCAATTTTTGTCAGTGGAAATCTTAATGCCGAAAGGTATCTTAACATGTTGCAAGAAGAGATTTTCCCATCCCTGCTAAACGAGGAAGGTAACTTCCCAGTTTACTTCCAGCAAGATGGAGCTCCACCTCATTATGGTCTTCACGTGCGTCGGTATTTGGATCAGCAGCAGTTTCCGGATGCTTGGATTGGTCGGCGTGGTCCTGTGGAGTGGCCTCCCAGATCCCCAGATCTCACCCCCCTTGATTTCTATCTTTGGGGGCACTTGAAGGCCACGGTGTATCAGGAAAAGATACGAGACATAAATCATCTAAAGGAACGTATCACCAACGCCATTACAAGCATAACGTCAACTGTGCTAATGCGTGTTCATCAACAGTGGGGAACACGTATTGAAATGTGTTTTCAAAACAATGGCAACCATGTAGAGCATATTATATAAATAAAAAATGGTTGTCCATAAAAAATGTTTATTTTTCCTATGTATGGAAACTTACGGCCCACCCTAGTGTATATATATATATATATATATATATAATATATATATATATATAACCTTGCAAAGGTTCCACGTGATGATTTCTCATTTCGCGAAGGTCAAGCGTGTCGCCCCTCCTCTCGAGTTGGCCTGGTGTAGTAGTGAGTTGGATTCTTGCGCTCTCCACCTCACATAGCCAGGTACGCCCGGCTCATCGGGGATTGTTCTGAGCCAGGCGTCAAGTCTTCTTTTGAAGATTTCCACTGCAACTCCCTTCGTGTTTCTTAGGTCTTTGGGCAGCTGATTAAATAGTTTTGGTCCTCTCACTACAAAACTATTTTCTTTCAGGGTTAAGGATGTTCCCTGTCTCGCCTTCAATTTGGGAATACGACACAGTCTACCGTTTCTACCTTCCACCGTTGTTTGGGGAGTTATGGGATTCAGAGTAAGATTAGGGACTAGTTTCTCCATTATTTTCCAAGTGTAAATAATGGTGTATCTCTCTTTTCTCCTTTCCAGTGAATATAGGTTAGTTCTCGTAACCTTTCCCAGTAATTTAGTTCTTTGCACCCATTGATCTTGGCTGTGAAACTTCTTTGAATCCCCTCCATCTGTCTAATGTCTTCTTTTTTAGATGGGGATGTTAGGACCGAGCAGTATTCCAGTTTGGGTATTATCAGGGTTTTCAGTAGGGGGATCATTACATTCCTATCCCTTCGTTTAAAAGTTCTCAATATCAGACCCGTTATTCTCTTTGCTCTGTTTACTGCTATCTTATTTTGTGTTTCAAATTTCGCATCATCTGTCATTACAACTCCTAAATCTTTTGCTCTGGAATTTCTCTGGACTTCCTGTCCATTTGGGGTATAATATTCCAGGACTTTAGGTCTTCTCTTTTTCCGTACCGTAATAGCTGAAATTTCTCGGTGTTAAACTTCATATTGTTGTCTTCCGTCCACTTGTAAATTTTGTTTATGTCGGTTTGTAGAGATCCTGTGTCTTCTGGTTTTCGTATTTTTCTACTGATCTTTGTGTCATCTGCAAAGGATGTTACTGTGCTGTCTCTGGTAACGTCCTCATCTATGTCAGTTAGCATGATTATGAAGAGTAGTGGAGCTAATATATATATATTATTATATATATATATATATATATATATATATTATATAATATATATATATATATATATATATACTACTCAAAAGAATTTAAGGGTCAAAGGAAATTTTTTGATCATTTTTGTAAGTATGTCTTTTTAAGCCAGATAGGGTTAGAATATCCCCCTTTGGGTTGTCGTTTGGACTATAGACATCACGTTATTATGGGACATGCAATCATTGCACTTATCTTTAGAAACTTTTTAAGTTAACCCAGATTTCCTTTTCATAGATTTGAAGCACGAACTTAGTCAGACTAAACTGACAAACTGCCTCGAAACACCCATTGTGACACCTCATGCACCATTTGCACGTGTTTTGCACGAGTGTCATTCCATGCATGCCAATTTTAGCAATAAAAGGGCTGAGCATTTTCCATTCATCATCACTTGAAATTTGAAGATGGTTCGACGACAACTCAGCATCCAAGACAGGGGAAGGGCCATTGGCTGGCTACAAGATGGACAAACTCAGAGAACTGTGGCTCGGCGTCTAAATGTAAGCCAAAGCGTTATCGGCAGACTCTGGCAGAGGTTCAGGACAACTAATGCTGTTCAGAATCGCCCCCGTTCTGGAAGACCCCGATTAACAACAGCACGAGAAGACCGCTTCCTGATGATAACGGCGTTGCGATAGCGCTTTGTGGCCGCACGGCATCTTCGGGATCAACTCAGAGCTGCCAGAGGCACCAACGTGTCCGACCAGACCATTAGGAATCGTCTGCGAGACCGAGGTTTGCGATGCCGGCGTCCTGCAGTCCGACCACCGCTACTTGACCGTTACAGAAGGACTCGCCGAGATTGGTGCAGACGTCATATCCGGTGGAACCGTGGTCAGTGGGCAGAGACAATGTTCACAGATGAGTCACGCTTCTCGCTCCAGTTCAATGATGGCCGGGCTCGTGTTTGTCGTCGTCAAGGAGAGAGATCTGCTGATGTCAACGTTGCTCAACGTCTACCATTTGGAGGAGGAAGTGTGATGGTGTGGGCGGGGATATCCATGAACCACAGAACCCCTCTGTACGTCGTCAACGGAAATTTAACAATCAGCGTTATCTCAACGAGATTGTTCAACCTCTGGTAATTCCACTTCTGCAGCGGATTGGACCAGGAGCTTGGTTCCAGGACGACAACGCAAGACCTCATCGTGCCAGGGTGGTGACCGACTTCCTGCAGGAGCAGAACGTTCAGCACATGGATTGGCCTGCATATTCACCCGACTTGTCACCCATTGAGCATGCGTGGGATGAACTAGGGCGGCGAGTTCGATCACATCACGTCCCTGCCGTCAACCTCCGGCAACTGGCTCAGCGATTAGTCGCAGAATGGCAAGCGATCCCTCAACGTTATTTCCAACGCCTGATGAACAGCATGCGCCAACGTTGTCAAGAATGTGTGAATGCTAACGGTGGCTACACCAGTTACTGAAGCTTCTGCGACTTGTGTGAACATCATTTTGGGGGGTGCATGACTTTTTTTCATCAGAGTAATAAACTAGTGTCTAATCAAAAGTTTTTGTTTTGTGTTTTCTGTTCTTGAGCCATCAAAGAATTATTTTGTCATTAGTCGTCACCATTTTAGCTCGTTAGCTTATATTTATACGCACAAATATTTTTGACCCTTAACTTCTTTTTAGTAGTATATATTATATATATATATATATATATATATAACGTAAAGAACGACGCTTGTATAGGAGATATTCCGCGCAAGACGAGAAAGAGAAAACAACAAATGAAAAAAATGAAGTACCACCTGGGAATCGAACCCGGGATCTTCCGATTGCCGGTCAGACGCGATAACCACTACACCATGGACTTCACTCTTCCAAATGCCGTAATTCCTCTACATACAAGCGTCGTTCTTTACGTTATTTATACTGCGTGTTCTTTGCAGTTGAATGTATATATATATATATATATATATATATATATATATCTCAGAAGTCGCGCACCACAGGCTTTATTCAGATTTACGAAGTTTACGAGTCGAAATGTTTACTAGGGGTGCACCGGATACGATATTCGGCCGGATATTGCGAAATATCCGGTATCCGGCAGGATATGGGTCATATCTGACCGGATATAGGCCAAGACATTAGAAAATTAACACCTGTATGAAAATCTGCCATACTATAGCACATTACAAATAATATTTTATATACAAAAAAAAATGGAAAGCCCTCCAGAGCCCACCCCTAAACCAGTCCAGCAACGCTTTTATATTAAATCAACACAATACTGATGACAAGAATAAATAAAACATCTGTCCATCCTTAACGATTATAGTTCTATTAATATAATCAGAGCTTTTTATAAAAACGTCTAGGCGTTAAATTCTTTAAAAAGAGTAAGATATTGCTAGACCCCTGCACTTGCTTTCCATTCTTTTTTCTCCTTTTTTTTCGAAACAAAACATTACAAGCTTAACAAATGTAAAACAATAAATTGAATACAATATAAAATGCCTGGAATGAAATCAATGAGTGGAGGGCAGTATTGTGTAGGTCAGATGCCGCCATTCAGCCTGGAGGTGTTCAGAATAAAAAAACAAAAAAAAAAAACAATGATTTAGAACTTTTTTCCGTTGTGGTGCAGAAACAAGAGCATTTCTCCTCTTTTAGGCAATATTCGGGATCGCATTGCTTCATAGATGTTTCCATATTCAGAAAACATTCTCCGAAAATACAGAGGATGCGGGTGTGCAGAGAAGCTTTGAAACAATAGTTTTAAGGAGGAAATCGGTCCTCCTGCTTCCAAATTTGAATTGGACAGCGTTTCCTATCTACAAGAGGTTCAGATGCATATCGGTCTAACTCCCCTGCAATCAGTAGAACACGAGCAGTCTTTTTCCCAACCTTTCTTCTCTTGTAACTTACTTCCCCAGATTGCTCTCCTTCTGTGATCTCCATAAAACACGCTTCAAGAATGTCCTTTTCGTCTTTCCTCTTTCGCATAGGAGAACTGGAATTTGAGTTTCTTTCGCTTCCACTTTCATTACCTTCACTTTCATTAGAATCATTACCACCTTCATCATTTTCAATACCTATGACTTCTTCAATCAGCCAGGATTTAGCCTGCTCTTTTTGATCTTGTTGAAAGAAAGATAACTTATACCGCGGATTTATTGCAGTCGCAGTCACATAAGCCCTTTTTTTATTATGTTCAAAGACTTCCCATCATTACTCTCCGACAAGAAACGCGCTCGAAGAGAAGTCAGGAGTTCTCTCTTTGTCGTTTGAACACCTTGGTCATCATGACCAATCTTTGAAAGAAATCTTTATAAAATACAAATGCTTGGGATTACGGAAGACAAAGTTGATTTTTCCGAACTCATTTCCTGAGTTACTTGGAAGAATGGTTTTAATATTTTAAGGAGATTTCGTATCAGTGTCCACTCGAAGGATGTGATGGTAGGTAATTCACTGCGATCAGCCAAATACAGTTGCGCTGGAATTTTTAATTTATATAATCTTTCTAGCATCAAATATGCACTGTTCCAACGTGTTGGGACATCTTGAACCAATAGGAGAGGCTCAAGATTTTGCTGCACTTGAATGTGTTTGAAATTGTTACAGGCCAAAGGAGAATGATTAAAGTGAGTTGCAAAGCGGCGACTTTTTGCAAGGATATCAATTACACTCCTCTGAACCATAATTGAGTCACTAATAACCAATTGGAGTAAATGAATGCTGCAGTGTATTGAAGGTATTTCAGCCACGTCACTACCAAGAGCCATATTACTACCTCCATCCCTCACCAATGAATTCCTCTTATTTGCATCAAGATCCCAACTATCCCACAGAGCGCGAAAATTTTCAGCTATATTCTTGCCAGTATGCGACCATGAGAAATGAGAGGCATGTAGCACAGCATCGTATCTTTCAAAATCTTTACCTATCCAGTAGCCCAATAATGATATAAAACTTTCTTGAGAGGTTGTGCCTGTTCAATTTAGGGGGTGGTCGAAACACATCAAAAATCAAGTTTCTCCAATTCTACAGTATGCACGTAGTTGGAAATGATGATCTCAACATCTTTTAAAAAAAAAAATGAGTATATGCGACCCCCCTTACCCCTTCCATAGCATCCCCCCATTTTACTCTCTCCAAAGATATAAACCCCAAACGTGACAATCATGCATTATATTAAGTCTTATTAAGTAGATTAGATTAATTTGGATAGATTATTTAGATAGAGTTTTAGATAGAGTTTTAGATAGATTGAATAGATTACATAGATTAATTTAGATAGATCAGATGAATTATATAAATTATTGTCACGTTTTTTTGTTTAGTTTCAGATTGTTTATAATTGAATGAGTTGTGATTTAATTCCGAATGAGTTATATTAAATTCAGATTGAATGATTCAATTGCTAGAATTTAACAAATAGTTTAGTTATTAATGCTACTAGGCCTAAATAAGTGAAATCATGGCGACAAGAAGCAAAACGCACAATTCAACATTTGGTCACCCTGCAGAATTTCCACCTTCAAAGGCTGACGTATTTAGGCATTATTTATTGGTAAGAAAACGAGAAGAACTGATTTCGAAAGGGTCTAGAACAGCAAAAGAATGTTACAGAATTGTCACTAAAGATGTGGAAGCCATTTAGGAGAAGTTTTCCTTTCCGCATATAGGATTTGAAGGAATAGCTATAAAAGTTGAACGATTGATAGAATCTGCAGCAAAGCTAAATAAAGTACCATTAAAACGAAGAAAACAGTTTTCAGCAGAAGGGGGAGACATTCGATGAAATGTTTGATACTTGTACTTGTACTTGTACTTGTCCTAGATATGAATGTCGCCTCAACCAGCAAACTGGACCCTTTACATATTATGGAAGATGAAAGCATGGAAATTGATGATGACAGCGACGATATTGACTTTGTTCCGGATTTTGAGCCGAGAGAAAACCACCAGAAAAGAATTATTTGATAACTTAACAATAACAGCAGATAGATACCGTGTAAGTTACAGAGCTACTGCAGCTATAGTAAATGCAGCTTTGAAGGATATGGGAATATTAGACGAAACCAATATGTTGGATAGGAAAAAAGTGGAGAGAAAGAATACGTGTGGGTAAAAAGAACAATCAAAGTGAAATCAGAGAACACACAGATTGAAGGCATCGGATTTGATGGTAGAAAAGATCAAACTAAGACAAAGAAGGGAATGGAGAACGAAGAACATTATGTAATAGTCAAAGAACCTGGTGATGTTTACATGGATCATATAGCTCCAGATAATGGAACTGCTTGTTGTATTGCTGATGAAATAATAACTTTTATAGTTGATTCTAATAGCAAAGAATCCCTCAAAGCTTTGCTATGCGATGGCACCCCAGTGAACACTGGCAGGATCGGCGGAGTGCTAAAATTGATCAAATTATATCTGGACAGGCCGGTACAATGGCTGATTTGCCTTTTGCACGCAAACGAACTGCCCTTCAGGCACGTAATTTGAAGTAATTGATGGAAAAACTTCGGGACCAAACACCTTCAAAGGTTCTCTTGGAAATAAACTCAGAGGATTTGACCAAACTGGATATAGTTAATTATACCCCTGTAGAGGGCAGCATTAAAGAAGTTTCGGCCGATATTGTTAAATGTTTCAGCAGTGACCAAAAATATATGTATGAAATGTGCATTAACATACAATCTGGACGCATCTCACAAGCGTTAGCCACCAGATCCCCAGGTGCCCTCCATCATGCAAGATGGCTAACACGAGCAAACAGGATCCTGCGCTTATATGTCTCTACACGGAATCCAGACACACATCCAAGACCTAGTAAAAATTATAATGCTGGTTTACGCTCCAGGCTGGTTTTGGATAAAGTCTCATCCAAAGGCAAATGAGGGAGCATCTAATTTTTGGTATATCATGCACTTGCTTAAAGGCTTGGATAAAAAGCATCGGATGATTATGGTGTGTGTCCTCAGAAATAACGCCTATTTCGCCCACCCAGAGAATATCTTACTCTCAATGATAACAGACACAAGAGAGGTCAGAGCTGGCTCTTCAGCACATCATTCGAGCAAGAACTAGGAGCACCAATGCGAGAAATTTTGAGCTGCCAAAAACACTGAACTTTGAAGCAAACGATTATCCTAACATGATCGACTGGGACAACGAAACCATCACCCGTCCACCTATTTTACAGAATTTGACAAATAATGATGATCTTAAAGTTCGAAATGAACCACTTCAGCTTATTCCTTTTCCCTGTCACAGCCAGGGAATAGAACATGCTGTAAATGTGGTAACAGAAGCATCACAAGATAGAATTGGTTACGAAATAGACAAATTTATTTTGAATGTACTGGAGTCGAGAAAAAAGCTACCTGTGTTCCAATGGAAAGGCCAGTGGTGTCAGTAATTTACGATATTAAATTTCTTAAGGTGAATATTTTGATTTTAGTATGCTTCAATTGATTCTTTAAGTAATATACGGAGAAAGATTTTTTATATATATATTATATATATATTAGTGATGGGACGATACCAAAATTTTTAACGATTCTGATTCCGATACCACTAAAAAGTCTCGATTCCGATACGATTCTCGATTCCGATTCTCAATATTTTTAAATATAATTCTAAACTTGTTTTTCTGGAAATTGTCATATTTTACTCTGGTAAGATTAACTATTTACATTATGAGTATGGTAATATAAATTATAAATTATAATAGATTGGTTTAAAAATAAAAATCAACTAAGTTGTAACAATTCATTTTAATCTTCTTGATTACACATCATGGATATACATGTTTTAATGTATAGCTACAATACAATAAAAATAAAATGTGTTATCCTCTTTCATTTAAATGTTATCCTCTTTCATTTAAATTTTAAAGTTTACATCGCAAAACTGGTTCATCCAACGGCCCTTTCCCAGTTTAGCACCAGGGTGGTTTCAAGAGAACCGTTAAACGAAAACCCCCACATACCTTCAGCTTTCCTTTCGTATCACTTTTGCTACCGCCACCTCTCTTTTCAAAAGATAATAAATTAATTAATTTTGTTATTAAAAGTTAAAGAATCGTTTTAAGAATCGGAAATCATGGTACAATTCTCTCGATTCCGATTCCTGAAAAATGCTCGATTCTTCCGATTCTCGATTCCGATTAATCGTCCCATCACTAATATATATATATATATATATATATATATATATATATATATATTTTTTTTTATTTTTTTTATTTTTTTTTATGTTCGGGAAGAACCGATTCGCCTCTATTTAAAAGGGCATATCTCGGCGGAAAAACAAAGAAAAAGTGAGAGGAAAGACAGAGGAAAAAGAAAGGGTGGAGGGGACAGTCGAAGTGGAAAAAGACCAAGGATGACAAAGACTGCAGGGTCGAGCCCCATCATCCTTGGGTGCTAGGGCCGGGAGGGCGCACGTGAAACCTCCAGAAACAAGCACGTACAAACGAGCACAAAGAGCACTCAAGAGCACGAGCTTAGAACCCCCTTGCGGGGATATATACATATATATATATATATATATATATATATATGAAAAGAAGGATCAACACAACGGCAAACATTTTCATTTATTTGTACATCAGACGTTTCGACAAATCTTTTGTCATCATCAGTGAGTTAAGTCTTATATATATATACACACATACATATATATATATATACACACAACTTACTTTAACTTTACTTATATCATTATTTACTTTAATCTTTGTCATTTATCAGGGTTTTTTATTCAAAGAATTGGTTTCAATTTCATTTCAATTTTAAAAAAAGGGGCGCATATGCAACGGGTAGGGGGGGGGGGGGGGGGGGGGGCGCATAGCGGTGTAATTACATGTTGTTCAGGGGCCCAAAGGAAACTCCGCGCAGTGTGTAGAATAAGAATACAAAATTTCGACCCCGCCCTAAATTGTTCAATGTTCATATATCTGAAGAAAAGCTGACATGCTTTACTTCTTCCAGCTTCTGAGCAATTTTAGACTTGAACTCATTATAAAGACGAGGAATTATAGTATCAGAGAAGTACCTTCTGCTCGGTAAGAGATATCTGGGTTGGAGGTAGGCCATTAGATCAATAAAACTATCATCTTCAACTAAAGTAAATGGCTGGTTGTCCAAAGCCATCATCATGCCAATTTTGTGGTGAATCATCACAGACCTGGAGTCATTGATGTCTCATATTTTTTTTTAGATGAAAAGCTTTCCTCTATTGAGATCTGCTTACTCATTTGGTCCATTTTCTTTTCTTTCAGAGTACTACCAGTAGAAGTTGATGGTCTAGCGGCTCTAGCCCGTATTCTATCTA
Organism: Bathynomus jamesi; assembly: GCA_023014485.1. Lineage (NCBI taxonomy): Eukaryota > Metazoa > Arthropoda > Malacostraca > Isopoda > Cirolanidae > Bathynomus > Bathynomus jamesi. Next base: position 1,306,401 of record JAJOZX010000427.1, on the reverse strand, counting down.
TGCCTATTTCCTTTGATTCAGTCGCAGCTATTCTTTTTTTGTCATTTTCGTTTTTGGTTTCAGCATACTCTTTTGGGTGATGAATCTTCAAATGATTATGAAGTGTTGTGCTAAAAGACTTTTGACCACCTTTCTCCGTCCCACGTTTGATAATCTTTTGGCAAATATTACACTTTGCAGTGATATCGCTAGGATCATTTATTGTACACAGTGACCACACAAAACTTGTCATGATTAATACTTAATAGCTTAATACAACACAAGAACCTGAGAGAGAAAATTAAACATCTGAATATACTTAAATTATTATTTATCTTATATTTGGGGGGGCGCTTGCCCCCAATGCAAAACAAAACAGCAATATGAGTGTAAAAATAATACGGTACCTAATGTTTACTTACAATATATGTTCGAATAATAAAATTAATAGTAGTACAATTAATCAAAAAGCTATCTTAAAATAATTAAAAACTGGATGAAGCTACTTGTACATCGCCCAATGGTGCGCGACTTCTGAGACACCATTGGCTAATGTAGCTTTATTCAATTTAGTTATTTTAAGATTGATTAACTGTACATACTATTAATTTTATTATTCGAACATATATTGTAATTAAACATCACTTATAAACCATTTCGACTCATAAACCTCGTAAATCTAAATAAAGCCTATGGTGCGCGACTTCCGAGACACCTTGTGTATATATGAAATGCTTGAAGGCGTGCGACGTAGGACAACCAAATTTATCCATAATTTAAGAAAGACGGAATAGGAGAAAGATTGAGGGAAGTGGGCACTCAGTGGGCAGGTTTAGTTTTGAGAGACTGTTTTGTATAATTGGGTTGCTTAATTCCCTTCACAACATCTAAGGTCATAGACGTAGGAGACCTACAGTTTACTATGGGTCGCTACATAATCCGGACGCAGAGGACGGCACCCACTCCCCAAATCCAACTACTACCCAGACCCAATGTTGCTTAATTTCACTGTTAAGCCATTGGTTACGACGTAGTCCAGACATTATTTAAGAGGAGACATGATACAAATGTTCAAAATGTTCAAAATGTTCAAAATGTTCAAAATGTTTTCAAGCTTAGACAATTTAGATGAAAATAACTTTTTCTGATTAGAGTTTGACAGAAGAAGGCGAGGACACAAGAAAATTAGAAAACAGACTTGCAGACTGGATCTACGAAAATACTTTTTCGTCATATAGTAGTAGATTTCTGGAATGAGCTACCATATGATGTGGTAAAGACAGGGTGTGTATAAAGTAACGCCAGTGAAGAAACAAATCCGATTTAAATTATATTAACGAGAGTAAAAATGGACGAGTAATATTTATTACACGTACTTTATATAACGACTGTATATTTGATAGTAGAGTTTTTAAGGTGTTGAAAATGTCCACCAACGACCTTTATACAGGCTCTTGTACGGCGTATCACATTCAAATCAGATTTGTCTCTTCACTCGCGTTACTTTATACACAGCCTGTAGTAGCTTCTTTAAGGCGTTTTCTATTCGGCACACTAAATTCTAAAAATTTTGAATATTCTAAGCTTTAGCTAAAGTTTTTGAGCCTTGACGAAAAGAACGCGTTTGCTAAATTTCGTCTAAACTTTCGTCACCAGATGTTAGTAAACAAACAGAATAGTGTATATACAGTATACATAGATGTCAGTGAAGTCTGATGGCTCTGGTGAGCTTCTGGAACCAAAAGGATTATAATGCGAGGTTCTTCGTATAACTGAACTAGACGATGGCTCGGTGATCCATAATGGCGGTGAGTTCTGTGCCAATGGCTGAGGGAATTTAACGGTGTTGCCTTAAGTACTCTCGGGCATCTGGATGTAGACGATGCCGGCGACGGTTGGTAAGCCGTAGAAAGGGTGATTATAATGGGATGATGGGGGCTTGCATAATTTATTATGAAACACGATGAATAAATGAACTCTGCCTATCAGCAAAGGGTCTATGCACACTGCGTACTGGAGTAATACAAGAAACAATCGTGCCGGTGTGGCTCGACTAGGTTTTTTTTATAGGAGAGCCCAGAGTTTCGCGCATGAGCATTGGATCCGGACATGTGAACGCCAAAACAAGCTCATATAAGGGGACGCTGTGTATAGCGTGGTTGCTCGAGGCGGGAAAAGAGAGTCATTCTATAATATGTGTAAGGTCTGAACATTCGAGTATATTATTAATAATTAGGCCAAAAAAAACTATCCTATGCCACAGGCCATTGGCTAGAGTAGGCTTTTGTATGATTATTTCTATTGCTTTTTAAGCTTAGGCTGTCAAACTTACTCTATAATTAGCCCTTAAAGTTGAGAGAATAGGCTTTTCAAAAAGCCTAGTTAGGCCTAAATCACTGTTAAATTCCTTAAAAAATTAATGATGATGATGTATCTAGTTTTATCTATACTCAAAATTGTTATGCAGCTTGCTCCAGAATTAACAGTAGTTATTAATGTTATCGTATGTAAAAAATTATTCTACGACCTGGTCCTAGGTTACAGTGTGCGCGCGTGCGTGTGCGCGCGCGCGTAAACAAAAACACCTGCTAAACTTTAGTCACATGCCTGAGATGATTAAGAAATTCTTAAACGTTTAGACAATTTCTAAAGTTTGATGATGAATAGAACGCGGTATTTTTGCTAAAGTTTAGAATTTTCTAATAGCAACTTTTTGCCGAATAGAAAATGCCTTTAGTTTTAAGAAAAAAACACTTTCCTCAATAACATACACACACTGACTGTAATTTGTGTAAATAATGTATTTAGCCAAGTAGTAGTTTGTGAATAAATTAATGACGATTAGCCAACTTGAAATAATATTTTGCAAAATTATATCAGAAAATCAGACTTGGATAACCTCGATAAGTCCCAGTGGTTTCATATTGTCCATATAATGTCATAAAAATACATCTGTAAAGGACCCGTACATGTTTCGTCGACGAGTCACACTGTGGCCACTCTTACTAACCTAACTTAATATAAGTGAAGAAATAAAGCCACAATAAGAAATGGATTTATTAGAAGCGCAGGCTTTCAACTTGTACTTCATCGGATGCGAGTGAAGCGTGACAGGAGGAGGTCAATTTATGAGGAAAGAAAGACCGGAGGTGATGAAAGGGGATGTCGAAAAGAGTGACAAGGCGAACTGAGGAAGATGGAAAATAAAACTAAAGGGAGTATAAGTGGTTTGAAAAGTTTAAATATTTAAAACTCAAAAAATAATAACAACAACCTGTACGACACTCGCGATAGCATGTCATGTCTACGTGCTCTCTTTCTCTCGATAAATTTAGGCAGACTATAACACAAACTCTACATACCGTACACGTCAATATTCCCAAACAATGAACAAGTGTACATTAAAACAACTGATTTATTATACAAATCTGATGTTAGAAACATACAGATGTCCGCAATAAATAAGAATCACGTACTATTATATAGTTCTTTCGATTTCCGAATTCCTTGTATACCCCGTATATGTAAAAAAAACAAAGGCACATAAAAACAACCGTTAACAACCACGAGTTACCTGTTCCTTCGAAAGTCCTTTTATGCCGTGCTTCTTTGGTGTCTTCATGAAGAGAGGGAAAATCGTCCTCAGCCCCAAAATTTCAATGAATTTATTGCAATTATCCGCTCCCTCGATGCCTGAAAGAGCGTGATCCAACACTCTCAAAGCGCCGTTCCGAGATAACTTCTTCTCTCTGCCCAAATACAGTGATCTTTAAATGATTTTCCTTTCATTCAACTCAGAAAATGATTGCTGTTGCGAGATTAACTTGTTTCAAGATTATACTTATCAAGTACGAGTACCCCTCGTTCGGGTAGTGATCATTACAGTAAATAATAATAATAATTGAGGTTGCCTTAACCTCCTTCGTAACACCTACGAGGTCATATTGACAAAGGAACCTACAACTTTATGCGGGATCCGAACGATTAGTCCACCAAGGAAGACCCAGCGCATCACTTTAACCCTTTAACTCCGGCGGGGTGGGGGGGGCGTATCGCGTACGTCCCCCGGAGTTAAAGGGTTAAATACTGAAATCTGAATACCTAGCCTGGACTCGAACCCAGGAGCTTTAGCTTCAGCTCGGCGCTCTACCACTAGGTTACTCTAGCGGGTTACAGGAGATTAGCAAATCTGAAAAAGGAATTGTCCCCTGAAGAAGGAGGAGGAGGAGGAGGAGGAGGAGGAGGAGGAGTAGGGGCTAATAAGTACCTCAACATTAAGTTCATGAGTTGGAGCCCTTCTCCGAGCAAGAACGGTTCTCTATTGCTGGGGAGAAGCAAACAGGAACAGAGGGCATCAAACAAGTTCTCCATAAGTTCTTGTTCTTCGCTCGTTGTGGGATCATGACGTTTGTATTGCTGAAAAACAAAAAACTATTCATAAAATATTATAATACACGATAACAAATTTAGGAGTACTGATATTTATTTTTACAACAATTTGGCCCTTAAGCTTTTGGCTTTACTGGGATACCATACTTGAAAGGTAACGCCCATCATTTTATAGGAAGTTAACAAAAAGACTTAAAATACCCTATATATAAAATGAAAACGGAAGTAAAAATTATGGAAAGTGTGTTAAAATGGTTTGAACATGTTGAAAGAATAGAACATGACAGAGTTGTGAAAAGAATGTATAAGAGTGTATGTGAAGATAGGAGGAGACGAAAACCAAGATGGACATTGGACATGGTAAACGATTGTGAGAGTAAGCGTGGACTTGATGTGGGTGATGCACGAGCAGTGGCTGCAAGTAGGTTGGAATGAAGGGGATCTGTGTGAATGGAGGAGTGCGCCTTACTTTCTACCTTTTCTCTTCTTCACTACCTCTGTATTTTAACATTCTGGTTGTTTTTGCGTTCTCACCCCAATTCGTTGGGAAAAAGATATTTACTACCAATTAAAAAAAACCTATTTTTATCTGCAAGTAGATACAAAAATATATATCAACAAGATACGGTTTAAATATATTAACACTATTTTGCTTAGCTCTATATTTATAATACTGCGTTACATATAATATTGTGGTACAAAATTAGTAACACGGTGAAACAGGGTTAGTAAAATACGTGAGTATGTAAATAGTAAGTCAAAATCTAAGGAGTATAGAGCCAAAAGTAGTTTAAGAAGCGCTGATCTAGAAGATACAAAAAGAAATTAACAGGAAAATACGAGATATAAAACGAGCAACAAGTGAATATACATTATGAGAAAATGGCTACAGATACGCAACCTGAATGTGAGACGTCAAGGAGGACCTCATAATGTGTGGAAATATAATTAAAATAAATTTTTTACTTTGAGAAAAGAAGAAATCTTGAAAACAGCTGGGGCTCTTGCATACATCTGAAGGACGCATTCTCATGGATTCAAAAGTGATAAGACATTTTGAGGAGGAACCTCGTGAATAGCTGGGGTTATATGAACAGTTATCGTATTATAGCGTAGAACATTACACTATGTATTTGGGTTGATTTGGAAAAGGATAACCTAGAGAAATCCTCCCTGGTGGCGGTGAGTTATCCTTATACTAAGCACCCCTTATGTCTAAGGGACGGAGGGAGTTGTTTGACGAATGTATGAATGAGTGCAATTGAGAAATATAGCAAATGTCATACCATCACTGGACCACACCCGTCTTACGCCACATTACATCCTGACTTTTGTGACTAACTGTATTATAGACGGACGGGACATTTTATCAAATAATATTCGTTGGGTTAGACTATTTAATTTAGGTCCGGTTAGGTTAGTGTGGTGCTACACTTAACGCTTTGACTATAGCTCCGAATGTGGAACGGATGTTATTAATAATGAAACTGATCACACTGAAATTATTAGGTTAATGGAGACCAGAATGCGAATAATACTTATCTACTTCATGAAACTCATTCTCAGTCGATAATGGAGTATTTCTTAACATTCAGTATCTATACACATTTCGCATTCCATTCAATGAATGGAAGAAGGAAAACGAACGTACTCACTTCATGCAAAATTCCGATACTCCATTTCTTCCCCACTATTCAACTACGATCAAAGTAAAGATTCACTATACCAATACGAGGCAATCACACCACCACTGCGAGTGTTATCTATAAACAAGAGCACGAAATAAAATCAATTTGGGTCTTACAGCGAGTTGCTGCAGGAGCACATCGATGCCTTCTAATGTGGGAAAAACCCTTTGGTTTTCGGTGTTATTCTGGACGCAGATCGCCATGATTTCAGAGACGTAGAGTTTGTTTGCGTCAAACGGCATCCTCGCCTTGAGACGCTTCAGGAGCCAAGGCAAAAGGCCGGAAGGATTCGCTTCGTTACAGATCTCCGGCCGCATTTCAGCCAAGTTTTCTATGATTCCTAAAAATAAGGATTCAAATATAGTATTAAAGGATGTTCCCATATATAATACGAGGCTTCTTCCTCTTTATAAGTCTACTAAACTTATTAAAACAGTCGTATATTAACCCTTTTGTTGCCGCGTAACTAAATCAAGTCTGATCGAAATATGACGCACGTCGTACGTAATTGTGTCGAAAGGGTTAAAAATAACTTCAGGACAACTGTTGGTTTCGTCAAAAAAGTAAAAAACAACAAACTAACAAGACTGCCTTCTCTTTGGCAAAGCAAGGGATATCTGCTGAAGCTAAACTTCTGCAAACTTATTCTGTGAAATTATATTCCAAAAAACAAAAGGGAATTGAAGTTGAGCAAATTAGGCCTAATCTATTTCTAGACATGGCAAGTTTGTCTTCGATTCAATCAAAACCAAACGTATTACGGTGGAATAAGAATATTAAACTTTAAAGAAACTTCACAGAAAAGTAAGGAAAAAAGTTTAAGAACTATATTTCTTGTAATTGGCAAATGCCCACCTAAACATTAAATCGATATAAATGTGACCCAAAAGTTAACGTGAAACAGACGAATAAGAGCAGTTTGTGAAGTGTATAAATGGAGGTGTTGGTCTTTAAGTACTTAGTGATTCCCATACGTTCTGTTTCTCCCGGAACTTTTTTTTTTTTTTTTGTTTGCCTGGGTGCGTTGTCCCGAACGCAAAAATATAATCTTTTTCCAAATAATAAAACATAACCATGTCTCTCTGATATTGTTGTTTCCAGTTTGCCGTGTACTTTTATAATAAATCTATAAAAAGTCGCCAATTGGTTAACTTTTAAACCTGTCGCGCTACTAAAACTCAGATTTGGAGATTTGCGACTTTTGGAGGTAATGTACTATGGAACTTAGCAAGGGTGTTTTTTTTTTTTTTTTCCCCCAACAAGCAGAGCCTTCGATTCCCTGCCCTACGGGCGGGGCTTGTGCTTCGCAAACTCGCCTACGGCGAGGGCACGTTAGGGTTACCCCTTTGGGAGGAGGTCATTCTCCCTGTCCCCCCCAAAAACCGCTCATCCCCCTTCATGGGGCCCAGTAATTACAACGCTAGAACCCCCTCTCCCCCCTTCATGGGGGGAAGGGGGCTGGCACATTGCAACAATTGATCAACATTGGAATTGCATATGCACTCGAACATTTTGGAAAAGTTCAATGGGAACTAAATAGTGTGACACATATACTATCACTGATATCGTTTTCACCTGAAATGTATCCTTTCACAGCTGGATAATGTGCAACCATTTTATTTTTTATTTTTTTTCACTTTTTCATGTATTTTTTTTATGGGTTGTAGACTTATAACTGTGGTAAATAGAACAATAATAATCCGTTTATATTGTGGCTTTACTCTTTTAATTCAATTTTCCGTAATAGAGTTCATTCGTTCGTTCATTCATACATACATACAGTATACCATAAAAATTCTTATTTCCAAACGAATTCGGGTGAGAAGGCGGAAACAACACGCATTCAAAATATAGAAGTGAAGTGGGGAAAGGTGGAGATGGTTGTTTAGCCGATCAGCCCACCCTGATCGAGCAAGCCGGCGGCACGCAGGTAACCGATCGCCCTCTTCGGAGTGGACCAGAGGTTCAGCGCACTAGTGATGTTGTGTTGTGTTCGTTGTTGTGCTAGAGCGGTACAGTCTGTCATAATGTGTTCAATTGTTTGTGGTGTGTCCTGGCACAGGTGGCAGGTGTCGTCTATGGAGTTGTCTAGTCTGTGTTTATATGTTAGTAAGTTGGGGTGATGTCCACATCCGAATCGTGCTAAGTTAACTCGATCCGATCTGCTCAGGCTGATCTCTGACCTGTTAATGGGTGGCGGCTTCGCACCTAGGACCGCATTCGGACCGAGTCGTGTCAGTGCTTTGTGGGTTAGGTGTGTGTGTGTGTTTTCTGTACTGTGTGATGTCTGTGGGGCGTGGTATGGAATGGAGTATTTGGTTATAATGTCTCTGGTGTTACCTTAATGGTGCGAGGTGTCGGTGCGTGATTGTACATGTAGTGGCAGGGACAATTCGACGTGGCCGACTCGATGCGACCCAACTCGATGTCAGGACAACTCGATGTCAGGACAACTCGATGTCAGGACAACTCGATGTCAGGACAACTCGATGTCAGGACAACTCGATGTCAGGACAACTCGATGTCAGGACAACTCGATGTCAGGACAACTCGATGTCAGGACAACTCGATGCCAGGCCAAGTCGATTTCATTTTCTTTATATATTTAATGTAGGTTAACTGAATGCCCGGTTAGGTCAACTGTACGCCCTTGACAATTGGTTAGGTTAAGTTGTGATATTTTCGTTAAAACTAACGAAAATATCCCTTAGGGATATCACATCGAGTTGTCCTGACATCGAGTTGTCCTGACATCGAGTAGGCCACATCGAGTTGGGTCGCATCGAGTCGGCCACATCGAATCGTACCCAACCCGTAGTGGCAAGGGTGTTGTGGGTTAGTTGTCGCTGCTGCCATGAATTGTGTTCCCCTCATGTCTAAATGTTCCCTAACTTTCAGTATTTTTGTTTCTGTGTGCAGGTGTTCCATTGGTGTTGTTTGAGTGCATCCTGTAATGATACGAAGTGCGTTGTTTTGTATTGTCTGTAAGGTTTTTGTGTGTGTGTTTGAGATAATGGGTGCCCAGCATGGGCTAGCATAGTCCATAACTGAGCGAATATATTTTTGTATATGAGTGATGTTGTTTCCTGCTGGTGTCCAAAGTTTGTGCCTGTTAGTACCCTGAGCGTGTTAAGTCTTGACGTACATTTGTTTTTAATATCCTGAATGTGGTTTGCGAAAGATAATGATGTGTTGTATGTGACCAAGTATTTTGGTCCTGTGATTGTGTGGAATGTTGTTGTTGTTGTTCTTTAGTGTAAGCTGTGGAATTACCTGGTGTTCTTTTGTGTTGCTTGTAAGCAAGGTGATGGTTGATTTTGTGGGCGCTACTTTGAGTCTATTGTGTGTGAGCCAGTCTTGTATACTGTTTATGTATGTTTGTAGGTTATTTGTAGCGGTGTCGATGTTGTTGTGGGTGGATGTTAGAGTGATGTCATCTGCATATGATGATAAGGTAAGCTTGTTATCTATGGGTGTTGGAATGTCATGCATGTATAAGTTGAAGAGTGTTGGTGAGAGAACAGAGCCTTGAGGGACCCCGTTCGGAAAAAGCTTTTTTGGATGACTTGCCATTAAATGTGACATGTGAGTATCTTCCTGAAAGATAGTTGCTCAGCCACCTTTTGGTGTTATTGTGCATGTTTGTGTTGAGTATTTTGTTTATGAGAGGGAAGCGTGGGATAGCATCAAATGCTTTACTAATGTCTATTGTTGCTAACAGTGTGTACGTTGAGCTGGTCGTCTGGAGTTGATGCCATCCATGATGTGCTGCGTGAGGTTAGTGAGTAATGTCGTGGTTGAGTGGTGAGGTCTGAATCCATGTTGAGTAGGCGATAGTGGAATGTGTGGGTTGGTGATTTGTAAGATTAGTCTTTCTGTTACTTTGGAAGGTGTGCATAGTAAAGTAATGGGTCTATAGGAAGCTGGTTCTGTTGGATTTTTGTTTGGTTTGAGTAGTGTAATAATTTTACCTTGTTTCCATATGTCAGGAATAATACAGTGTTGGTATGAATATGTGCTGATATTTGTGAGAGCTAGTATTCCTTGTGGGCCCAAGTGTTTAAGGTGTATGTTAGATATGTTGTCTGGTCCAGTAGCCTTCGAATTCTTAATGTTTTGGTCTGTATTGAAGGGTGTAATGGTTGTGTCGAGTCTGTAGGTTTTCTTGTGTCTGGCTGTTTGTCTGTCTGCATGTTTCTGGTTGTTGTCTCTGTTTAAGTGACGTATCTTTGCGTAGTGATTAACTAGAATGTTAGCTTGTTGTGTGTATGTTGGGATATTACTTTGGCTGCGACAGATAGCTGCGTGTGAGGTGTGAATGCCGTTTATAGTCTTGTATAGCCTGGATGTATCTGTGGAGTGGTTTAATATTGTTATGAATTCCCTGAACGTTTCTGTTTGTTTTTCTTTGAGTTTGTTGTTATTTCTGTGTTGAGCTGTTGTATCTGCTGTTTTATGGCTTCTGTGTGTGGGGTTTGTGTGTTATATTTGAGGTTGTTACGTTGCCTTATGAGGTGGGCTATTTCTCTAGTGTAATTTGGGTTGTATTTCCTAATGTTGCCCTTCGGTATGTATTTGTTTGCATTATTAATGATCTGATTAAATGTCTTGAGTGTTGTATTGATGTTTATGATGGGTGTGCTGTTTAATGTGGTGAATTGTTCCTCAGTCTGTATTTTGAACTGTTCCCAATCAGCGTTCTTGTAATTTCTGTAAGTGTGCCTAAGGCTGTTGGGGCAGAGTGTAGAATGTGTTGTAATGATGATGGGCAGGTGGTCTGAAGACAGTTGTTTTTCTGTTCTCCATTGTGTGTGTGTTGCTAGTGAGGGGGAACAGAACGTTATGTCTGGGGAGGAGTTTGAGTATCCTGCTTGATGTGGTGTGTGTGTGTACGTTCTTCTGTATTGTTAAGAATGAAGAGGCTGTTTAGTTGTGTGGCTATGTTGACGCCTCTGGTGTTGCTTTGGTTGTGCAGGTACCAACTAGTGTCTTTAGCGTTGAAGTCGCCTCCTAAGATGACATTAGTGAGAGGGGCCCGATTGTGTAACTGTGGATTGTAATTGGCTGGCACCTGAGGTGAACTATCTGGTGGGATGTAAATGTTGATTAGTGTGGTGGTGTGTTTTGCGCGCGTTTTAATGTTAACTGCCTGTATTTCTATCGTGTTATCTGCTTGGATTGTGTTTGTAATGTTTTGGGTAGCATCAGTGTAGCTAATGCTTTTACGTATGTAAGTGATGAGTTCACCCCCGTTACCCCAAGTACGATCTTGACGGATCGCCGTGAAGTCAGGGATGGTGGGTGTTTTGTGTGTGCGTTTGTTTTGTTTCTTGTATAAGTGCTATGTGAATGTTTTGTTTGTGTACGAATTCCCTAAGCTGCACGATTTTGTTTGTGAGGCCATCTACGTTGTACTGTAATATGTTAATATTATACTTCTGTACAGTATGTGTCTCATGGTGCTATTGTGTCTATGTCTTTGTGTATGGTGACATGTGTGGGAAAGGTAGAAAAGTAAGGCGTACATATCAATTCGCACACAAGCCTCCTGGTGGACCAGTGCCTTCTTACATGGCTGAATTCTACACCTGCGGCGCTTCATATGCATGCGCGATGGCGCTTCCAGGGCTTGTCAAAAATAAGTGTGTGTCCCGAACTTACATACACTAACAAACCTCCTCCATTCCAACCTACTTGCAGCCACTTCTCGCGTATCACCTCGATCAAATCCACGCTTCCTCACGCAATCATTCAACATGTCTATCCATCTTCTTCTCGGCCTTCTTTTCCTCCTACCTTCGCGCACACTTTTATACACATTTTTCACATCTGTCATCTATTCTTTTAACATGCGCAAGCCACCTTAACACTTTCCTCAAATTTTTACTTCTGCCAACTTCTGAGCACCACATCTTCCTACAACCCACGATTTCTTAGTCTATCAATCCGACGCACGCCACACACACTTCTCAGATAATTATCTATCTCAGCTGCCTTCACTCTTGACTTCTCCTTTTCACGTTTCTTAGGACATAAATAATATAAAAGAAAATGAATTAAATTCGACAAGAAAGGCTTCTTCAGCATTTCCCGTACAAACCCACCATTAGACTACACACAATTGCGATTTGTATTAAATTTATTATAATGTTTTCAATCTTTGTTTCCTTGATTTTGTTCACACACTGAAGTGAAACCGAAAGTAGCTATACCTTTTGATGGACAGTTTGGAAAAAAAGTTCGTCTAAAAACAATTTCTTAAAAGCATAGAAAACTAGAACGTGAAAAAAGTGTTAGCTGACGAGGAAGCTTCTAACAGTGGCTGTATCCTCCAGCGCGGGACACGTCAACGCAAAGAAAAGGCGACGTCAAACCGAAACATCAACGCGCTGGTGGCCAAACTTCCTCAAATCTCCGTGCAGCGGGCTGTCTACGGTTAGCCAGACTAGCAGTCGACGGCCTGTTGCGTGGCACGGTCAGAGTGGCGATCGGCTTCCGGGGCCGGGCCTATTCTCAGCGTGCTATTTTCTCATTTACGGGGAGCAATTGCGTGCTTCCTGGACTACTCTTACTCTCCGGCGACATTAAGACTAATCCAAGCCCCACTACAACTTACACATGTCACCATACACAAAGATAGACACAATAGCACCATCAGACACACACAGAAGTATAATATTAACATATTACAGTACAACGTAGACGGCCTCCACAAACAAAATCATGCAGCTTAGGGAATTCGCACACAAACAAAACATTCACATAGCACTTATACAAGAAACAAAACTAAAACGCACACAAAAAAAACACCATACTTGACTTCACGGCGATCCGTCAAGATCGTACTAGGGGTAACGGGGTTGGGCTCATCACTTGCATACGTAAAAGCATTAGCTACACTGATGCCACCCAAAACATTACAAACACAATCCAAGCAGATAACACGATAGAAATGCAGGCAGTTAACATTAAAACGCGCGCGAAACACACCACCACACTAATCAACATTTACATCCCACTAGATAGTTCACCTCAGATGCCAGCCAATTACAATCCACAGTTACACAATCGGGCCTCTCTCACTAATGTCATTTTAGGAGGCGACTTCAACGCTAAAGACACTAGTTGGTACCTGCACAACCAAAGCAACACCAGAGGCGTCAACATAGCCACACAACTAAACAGCCTCTTCATTCTTAACAATACAGAAGAACACACACACATACCACATCAAGCAGGATACTCAAACTCCTCCCCTAGACATAACGTTCTGTTCCCCGTCACTAGCAACACACACACACACACACACTGGAGAACAGAAAAACAACTGTCATCAGACCACCTGCCCATCATCATTACAACACGTTCTACACTGCCCCAACAGCCTTAGGCACACTTACAGAAATTACAAGAACGCTGATTGGGAACAGTTCAAAACACAGACTGAAGAACAATTCACCACATTAAACAGCACACCCATCATAAACGTCAATACAACACTCAAGACATTTAATCAGATCATTAATAATGCAAACAAATACATACCGAAGGACAACATTAAGAAATACAACCCAAATTACACTAGAGAAATAGCCCACCTCATAAGGCAACGTAACAACCTCAAACATAACACACAAACACCACACACAGAAACCATAAAACAGCAGATACAACACCTCAACACAGAAATAAACAACAAACTCAAAGAAAAACAAACATTTAGGGAATTCATAACACTAAACCACTCCACAGATACATCCAGGCTATACAAGACTACAAACAGCATTACTCACTCTAACAGCGGCATTCACCTCACACGCGGCTATCTGTCGCAGCCAAAATAATATCCCAACATATACACAATCTAACATTCTAGTTAATCACTACGCAAAGATACGTCACTTAAACAGAGACAATAACCAGAAACACGCAAACAGACAGACAGACAGCCAGGCAGGCAGGCAGGCACAAGGAAACCGACAGACTCGACACGACAATTACACCTTTCAATACAGACCAGACCACCAAGATCATAAAAAATATTAAGAATTCGAAGGCTACTGGACCAGACAACATATCTAACATACACCTTAAACACTTGGGCACACACGGAATACTAGCTCTCACAAATATCAGCACATATTCATACAAACACTATTATTCCTGACATATGGAAACAAAGTAAAATTATTACACTACTCAAACCAAACAAAAATCCAACAGAACCAGCTTCCTATAGACCCATTACTTTACTATGCACACCTTCCAAAGTAACAAAGACTTATCTCACAAATCATCAACCCACACATACCACTATCGTCTACTCAACATGGATTCAGACCTCACCACTCAACCACGACATTACTCACTAACCTCACGCAACACATCATGGATGGCATAAACTCCAGACGACCAGCTCAACGTACACTATTAGCAACAATAGACATTAGTAAAGCATTTGATGCTATCCCACGCTTCCCTCTCATAAACAAAATACTCAACACAAACATGCACAACAACACCAAAAGGTGGCTGAGCAACTATCTTTCAGGAAGATACTCACAAGTCACATTTAATGGCAAGTCATCAAAAAACAAGCTTTTTCCGAACGGGGTCCCTCAAGGCTGTTCTCTCACCAACACTCTTCAACTTACACATGCATGACATTCCAACACCCATAGATAACAAGCTTACCTTATCATCATATGCAGATGACATCACTCTAACAACCACCCACAACAACATCGACACCGCTACATACATAAACAGTATACAAGAGTGGCTCACACACAATAGACTCAAAGTAGCACCCACAAAATCAACCATCACCTTGCTTACAAGCAATACAAAAGAACACCAGATAACTCCACAGCTTACACTAACCACCACCAACATTCCACACACTCACAGGACCAAAATACTTGAGGTCACATACAACACATCATTATCTTTTGCAAACCACATTCAGGACATGAAAAACAAATGGACGTCAAGACTTAACACGCTTAGGGTACTACTAACATGCACTAACTTTGGACACCAGCTGGAAACAACAACACTCGTATACAAACAATATATTCGCTCAGTTATGGACTATGCTAGCACATGCTGGGCACCCATTATCTCACACACACACACACACACACATAAACACCTTACAAACAATACAAAACAACGCACTTCCTATCATTACAGGATGCACTCAAACAACACCAATAGAACACCTGCACACAGAAACAAAAATACTGAAAGTTAGGGAACATTTAGACATGAGGGGAACACAATTCATGGCAGCAGCGACAACTAACCCACAACACCCTTACCACTACATGTACAGACACCTCGCACCATTAAGGTAACACCAGAGACATTATAACCAAATACTCCATTCCATACCACGCCCCACACATACACACACCTAACCCACAAAGGACTGACACGACTCGGTCCGAATGCGGTCCTAGGTGCGAAGCCGCCACCCATTAACAGGTCAGAGATCAGCCTGAGCAGATCCGATCGAGTTAACTTAGCACGATTCCGATGTGGACATCACCCCAACTTACGGACATATAAACACAGATTAGACAACTCCACAGACGACACCTGCCACCTGTGCCAGGACACACCACAATTAAACACATTATGACAAACTGTACCGCTCTAGCACAACAACGAACACAACATCACTAGTGCGCTGAACCTCTGGTCCACTCCGGAGAGGGCGATCGGTTACCTGCGTGCCGCCGGCTTGCTGAATCAGGGTGGGCTGATCGGCTAAACAACAACAACTAATGGGTTATATTCTGCATCTTAGCGTTCCGTGTCTCGAACAGTTAGGGCACCGCTCGGCAGTGCTGAGACACCTCCGAGTCGTGATTTTGAACCCATGCTGCTCAGAGCTGGGCGGTTGTCTTTTCTGTATCTTACGTCGCGGTGAGGCGGCGGGCCGATCCCCCAACCTTTAACTGACTAACTAAGGTAGTCATGGCTGGGGCCCCAACCCGACTTCCTGGGGATACGGGACATTTGGACGTTACCTTACCTTTTATATTCTGTATTTTTTTGGTAACTAATAAAATTTCTATAAACAAAACCCGATCAATACCAATTAGTAATTTTTTAAGCTCTTAAGTAGTTCATTTCTAGGCGTAATTTTCTGAAACTGGATATTAAATAAAAAATTACAAAAAACAAGTAAACAAACTTTGCACGCGGGCGTAAAACGGGTAATATCTACAACCTATATTTTCTAAGCTCGGAAACTTGAGTCACGTAATCACCGAGTAGGTGGCCAAACAAACTCAAACCGCGCCGGCGG
Organism: Bathynomus jamesi; assembly: GCA_023014485.1. Taxonomy (NCBI): domain Eukaryota; kingdom Metazoa; phylum Arthropoda; class Malacostraca; order Isopoda; family Cirolanidae; genus Bathynomus; species Bathynomus jamesi. The sequence goes on along the minus strand of JAJOZX010000427.1, from coordinate 1,290,027 downwards.
TTGGAATCGAACTCGGGCTTTCAAAGCCCTCGAACCTAGTTTGTAACCAACCGAGCGACGTGAACATTTACACGATCATCACTCCCGAATTAAATAGCCGTCGAAAAGTTTGCTAAAACATAAGAACCTTCATGGCCTTACCCAATGTGTTGTGGACCCCGTCCGACTCCTGCTTCTGCGCCTCATCCAGCCTCTGCAGATTGTGGACGAGAGTGGCCATGATCTGAGCCTCGATAAGAGCATCAACAAAGTCGTCAGCACCGTCAGAATTGTCCACATCTTCTACGTCAGTCATTTCCTTCGCACGAATTTTAAGGAGACATTTTAAATGATGATATCCGAGTATTTTTTAACTATCTTTGAAGAATGCAGTAATTCAAATGTAACCATTGACAGTTAAGCCGACCGAGTTTAATCGCAAATTTTACATTACACTCGAAGACTCTATAGAAATCAAAATAGCATAAGAGTATTACTGTTCTGATATACTTTTTACCGTCAAAAAACATTCCTAAAATTTGTAATTAAAAAGTTTAAATTACCATAACTACCTCAACCTCGACTTTCAAAATAATTTTCATAGCTCTCAAGCCGCCGGGGAAGAGGCCGAGTCTACCTTGCTTCCTTATAGTAGTTCTCACGACTTTACACACGATCCGTGGGACGGGGGACCTTCAGCCATATTAACTGCGATTTGCGTAAAATCTCTTCAAATGACAACTAATAATTAAATTGTTCATCGTGCATTCTTAAAACTACATAATGCGTCGCGAGTATGAGGAGCGAACTCGCCAAACCAGTTTTGAGATAGACGCGTTTAAACTTTATGACTATTGTGTACGAGGGCCACATAACGCAAATACACGCGTTGAAAATAACTGCACTTTGAGCGTACGAGGTGGGTATTTGGTATACCATGTTGTCTGTGGATTGGGGGAAAAGTTGAATTTTTCATTTGTGGAACAATCGCAAAATCGCCAATGTGGCGAGTTCGCCCCCTCGTACTCGCGAGGCCTCGTATAAAGTTTTACCTGTAGCAAGTCAACAACCGCGATGGATATATCACTGTTTTCGTGTGACATGAGAGAAATGAGAGTCTTCACCGTTCCGAGCTCAATCAAGAGAGGATAAAATTCGGGCGCCGTTGCCACAACGTGCATTTCTTCTACAGACTCGTGAAGCTCTACTTCGGATTCCATAAATCTGCATAAATGGAAGATTTCCTTTTATAAATCGAGAAACAAAAAATGTATTCATTCATTATAAATATGAAAATAAATACAAACGCTCTCGTAATAATAGCAATGATGTTTAACATTTTCTGTAACTTCTGAAGAAGTGCGTGTGTGTGGGGGGTGGGGGGTTTACAGTTTTTCGTGGGACTTGAAACATTTAATTACTAAAATCTGAAGTCTGAACCGAGGCTCGAACCCAGGAATTTTGGATTAACAGCTCTGCGATCTACCACTATGCCACCCTGACGTTAAGATCTTATAATAACGCATATTCTAGACAAGAATTCTAAAACAGGTGTTATAGCTATTCCTTCATCTCGCTGCTTCTTAAGTAAATTTAACTTACTGACTACATTCACCATTCTATAAGAATTAAGTCCTTGGGGTTACAATCCAGGAAAGAAAGGAAAAAAGTGTATGAAGTAGGAAACTAGGACCCAGTGAGACTCGAACCCGCGTTGAGACGAGGGAGTTGAATAAAACATAGTGAAGCAGCGTAAATATTGGTCTCGTCTGAACGAACCCTTTTTGGGATTCTAGATGGCGTGGTCGGTAGGAGCATCGACTGTGAAACCACGTGACGAGGGATCGAGTCCTACAGTCCTCCTAGGTCCTAGCTTCTCAATTTAATGCCTTTTCACTTTCCATCTTACACAAGTGCGGTTATTGCACTTGTGAAGTATTCATAGTTACACGACATCCTTAAACAAGAAAAGCTTAGATGCAGTTAAGACTGGGATACGAACCATTTACTAATTCTAAACTTACATTACGAAAGTTGTATAAATCTGTTGTTGGAATCAGTTTTAAAAGAAAAATAAAGCAGATCTATTTCGAATTCTAGCTTTATTAGATGTAGTAGGACTAAAGGAAATATTTCAACAATCATCCTGTATCTCCAAAGGTATTTAAAATCCAATCCATGATTACAATAATTTAAGTCTTTAAAATAAACTACGTACGTACTTTTTAGGGTCATCAGGAAATTTTATCCTTAATTCTTGATTCTTAAGAACTTTCTTTTCAAAATTCAAAACCATTTTCTTAAGATGTGCTTCATTGAGTGGACCCTGAGAAAAAGGCAGACAGGTTTGAGTACATAATAAGCTGCTGTTTTAGGAGCTAATTAAGAAAATTATAAAGTACAACTACAAACTTAACACATTGATTATGGAGTAATGTAGAGAGCTTTACCAAAATAAAGTGATGACTTCTGTAACAATTTTTATTATGACATTAAACATACACTTAGCAGAAAAGTTTAGACAGTTAAACACCGCAGAAATGAGGTATAGGTTTTGCGTCGATGTATGGCAAGATTCTTCCAAAGATTACTTGAAGTTTCCTCTGGAGCTGCCACGAATTTGGAGAGGTGTTCATTTACGTGAAGGATAATCAAAGTGCTTCCAGTTCGGTTCGTGTCAAGGTTACTACAGGCATCCAGGAAAGAACCTGCACCCTCTTATTTCCTCCACCTAATATTTTTTCAGGTGTGATATGTAGCATGTGCATGTGCACTTAACTGTAAAACACCATTAAAACATGGGAGGATATACTTCTGAAGAATGTATAGGATCCAGCTTTGGAGACAAGATCTAGGGTTTAAACCCCAGATCCTGTCTCAAAGTTGGATCCTATCTGCTTGGCAAATAGCTGGTGAGGGGAAGCTATATTTTGGGGCCTCTTTGCGAGTGACCCATTGTCCACATTGGGCTAACATCATGAAAAAGAAAAACTATAGTGTTCATCATTTACCATCACTTATTCAGACTATAGTGGATTTAATTCTTCAGAAGAGTTCCTTGTTCCATGCACAGTCTGTGACACACACACACACACTAAATAAAATATATGAAGAGTGCAAACATAGTCCCAATATATAGAGGAGGAGGAGATCGATCCAAGGCCAAAAACTATAGGCCAGTGTCGCTTACATCTCATCTCACTAAAATATTTGAAAGAATAGTTACAGAAAATCTGACTTTTTTTGAAACTCTGAAAAAATTCAATGATAACTAACATGGGTTTCAGTCAGGCAAAGAGAATAACTGGGCAGATACTGAGAACCTTTAAATAAAGGGATAGGAATATAATGATTCCTCTACTGAAAAAACTGATCATACCCAAATTGGAATACTGCTCAGTCCAAACATGTCCATATAAAAAAGACTAGACAGCTAGAAGGGATTCAGAGAAGCGTCACAGCCAAGGTGCAAAGAACTAAATTACTGGGAAAGGTTACACAAATTAAACCAATATTCACTGGAAAGGAGGATATATATATATACACCATTATTTACACTTCAAAAATAATGGAGAAACTAGTCCCTAATCTTACTCTGAACCCTGTAACTCCCCAAACAACAGTGGAAAGTAGAAAAGAAAGACTGTCATGTTCCGAAATTAAAGGCTAGACAGGGAACATCCTTAACCCGGAAAGAAAATAGTTTTGTTGCGAGAGGACCAAAACTGTTTAATCAGCTGCCCAAAGACACAAGGAACAAGAGTGGTGTTACGGTGGACCTCTTTAAAAGAAGATTAGACACCTGGCTATGTGAAGTGGAGAGTACAAGAAACCAACTCACTACTTCACCAGGCCAACTCGAGAGGAGGGGGCGACAAGCTTGACCTTCGTGAAATGAGGAATCATCGCACAGAGCATTTGAAAGGTATATATATATATATATATATATATATATATATATATATATAGAGAGAGAGAGAGAGAGAGAGAATGTTCTATAACAAACTGTAATTTGGTGGAGGTCCACCCCCATCTCCCAAGCTTCATGGTGTGACTGAAAATCTTAAATTAATATTAAACACATTAAAAAGACTGACATGCATAAATAACCAACTGTGTTTTAACATCTTTTAATCCAGCATGAATTAGCTTTTCCACTTAAAATTATTTGTAATAATACTGAACAGCATCAGAATGTGCCTGGGTCTAACTCTTTTTCACTGTCTATGATGAAATATATTGTTTAGAGAGAGAGTGAAGGGAGCATCTCTTAATTGATATGCTAAACAATTCAAAATTAACTTCACTAATTCAAATAGTCTAACTATTTACAATAAAAGGTTCTAAAAAAATGCTTCATCAGTCCTTTTCCATATGCAAGTCAAATGGCTAACAAGTAACTTGTCTGACAACAGAAAAAGGTCTCAAAATATAAGTGGTCTGTACATCACCTTTGTCCCAAGATAACCTTTGCTCGACACTAGTGGTTGTAAATAGTTTTTTCACTGGATCACAGTCATCACACACACATTCTAGCCTGAAATAATCTGTAATGTCTACATGCTGTGTGTGTCACAACTTCACTTACTGAGGAAAGTTTGTGCATGTTCATTCTGCAACTATTGATGACCATTCTAGTTGGCAGTTAAGCTGTGATAAATTTTTGTGTGTGTGTGTGATGAAAAATTGATGATTAATTGTTTGAGCCTAAGATTTTGAGTGATATATGGTTCACCTTGACCACAATAAATCCAACCATGCAACAAATGGTAAGTGTTGATATATTATGAATACCACCTGTAAAAGGCATCTTTGCAATCTATCTTATCTTGATACGCATCATGCTCCGCTTTAACTAATACAAGATTTGCACATAAAATCATTTGTCTAATACAAATAATATTTCTAGGTGTTCTTTCTATTCTGGCAGGTCCCTATACACAGTTTGAGATTACAAATCCTGATATCATTAAAATTAATGACTTGCTAGCTAATAAAACAATGTTTTATGTCCAATACTCCTTTCCTACAATAACACTTGACAAAATGAAAAGTATGGACAGTACAAAGCTAGTTAGATCAAAGAGTAATTACAGTAGTATACGTCCTTTCAATCATTAAAAACAGGGCTGTAAAAATGCATATCACACTCACCAGGTAACAAGACTTACTAGCTTACACTTAAAATACCATCTTCAACTTTCCAGAATGCACTCAACAGTTCATATATTTAATTTGCCATTGGTGAGCAGGCAAGTGGCATTTTACAGCCCCAATTAAGAATATTCTTATTAGACTTGTCTAAAGAATTTTATAATGAATAAAAATTATTTCTTCACAATTTACATCACATTAATGTTCAGGGTAGCTAGCAATTTAATCTATTAAACAAATGTCTCAAGGAGGGAGAAAAGTGGGAAGTACCGTATAACAAGACAATAAGTATTAATATTAGACAATTTGATTTACTAGTGTCCTCCTCCTCTTCTCCAGATTAAAAATAAAAAACTACACTAAACCCCATTAAAAAACCTCAAAAATAACTCTCGCAGCTGCAGTACTTAATTACCTGATCATCTGACTCTTGTTCCAATTCTTGCAGTCTTTCTTCAATTATACGATCATTTTCATTTAGTGGAACATCTGATGCAGTTTCTTCCGTCTTTGGGGCAGGATGAGAGTTGGAAACATGATTAGAGGCAATCTGTTGTATAGCCTGGATTGCTTCTTGAGGAGGAGGAGGAGGAGGAGGAGGGCGTGAAGGAGAAGCCACATAATCAGGCCCTCTGACAGCCTCAAGTCGACTCCGTTTCTTTGGGTTTGTGGCAGAGGAGTTTGCCTTGTTTTTCTCTCCACCACCACCTTTCTCCAAAGCTGGCTTCAAACTAAGATCTGGCTGCAAATTTGAAATAAGTTCAATACTGGTAATATTATGAATACTCATTTTCTACACATACATCAATAAAATTCAGTTTTCAACTTGATTAAAGTTTTAACTTTTTAATTTAATCTTTAAATGCATAACCTATTTAATGAAGATATTCTCTGCCATAATAAGATAATCTGGATACTGTGTTGGAAACATGAATATGTTTTTAAGGCCACCTAAATATGTCATCTAGATGTAGCTAACAGTAATAATAATGTTTAGGGTTGTTTAACTTCATTTATAATTCCCTTCTGTTACGTGACAAGAGTCATTTGACAGGAGGGAATTACAGATTTACGTGGAATCTAAACCACAGGTCACGTCACATCATCTGAATGGAGAAGTCAACCATGCAACAACTGAACAGAGCCAACCTCGCTTAACCTCACTGATCTAATAATAATTATTATATGTAGTAAACCATTAAAGAGGCAAGCCTACTGAGTGCGAGGTGTCTACTAGACCAACAAAATCTAAGATCTTACATCGGCTACAATATATCTATGGCATTAGGCTATTTCAAACTTTAAGAAATGAATATATAAGAAATGTATAGAAGCTTCAGAAACAAGTAAACTACGAAGAGCATTACAACCATTCTATATTATGTAAGTTAGCCCTAAAGGGAGTGACTGAAATATATGCTAAGTATTAATTTTAATTATTTAAAACTGCTCTGGGTCTAGGCTACTTTGGACTACCTACCTTATTTTAACATGCAGCAAAATTGAAAGCAACTTTAAAATTTTCTTTCATTTCACGAAGTTTGAAAATTAAAGTAATATATAGTGTGTGTGTGTGCGCGCGCGCGCGTGTGCGTGTGTGTGTTACGATAGAAATGTTCTTCGGGAACCTTATCTTCAATAGGAATATGAAAACAAGAGATACGACAACATTTATTGGCCAAACGTTTCGGTCCACTCAGGGGCCATCTTCAGTGACTAAATAGAAGCATCTAAAAATAATTATAAAACTAAAGTAAATACAAATGTCAAACTATACAATAATAAAATCTAACACAAAAAAAGTTAAAAAGTTGTTAAAAAACTATCTGGATTATAAAACAAAATAAAAGTAAAATTAAAACAAACTAAAATTTCAAAAATTAAGTTTAAAAATGTAAAGTTTAAAATTTAAAAAGGACTAACCTGGATGGTAAAAGTTACAAATAACAAGTGGAGAGAAAGGAAAAAACAACAAGTTAGTGCGTTAGTTGCGTTAAAAAGGTGTTGGTTGGTTAGGAAGTATGTAATTTTATCGAGGAAAGGCTATCGTTTAGTTCAGGATTTAATTTCTTGATAAAAAGGGATTCTAAAATTTTAAGATCAAGTGAATTAGAAGCAGACGACAAAATCGCAAAGGAGTCCTGGGGGCACGGGTGGTCATGGGTCTCTGAATGATGCCGAATAGCAGAGGATTTCAGGAGTAGAAAGAGGGCGAGAAGTTCGATAAGAAAAACACAAATGCTTTGAAATCCTAAGTTTTAACTGTAGGGCAGTCTGCCCCACATAACGACTTTGGCAGGTCGCACATGTATATAAATAAATAACAAAGGATCTCAAAAGCACAGGGAGGTGATCTTTATGGCGAAAAAAGGATTGCAAAGAATTAGAATTAGAATTAATGATTATAAAGTCGCATTGAGGGAAGTGTCTATCCAAAATAGAGTGGACATCTTTATTAAGTTGAAAAGTTAGTTGGTCTAAAAATGGAAGCTTAAGATAAACCTTCTGTTTCGGAACCGTGGACTGAATTATTTTAGGTGAATATAGGTTATTTAAAAATTTAGAAATTAAAGCCTCAAAAGTCAAAGTAGCTACAATAAAAATTATAGTTGAAAAATCTCTTAAGATACTGAATTTCTAAGTCAAATAAAGACCAACTTGAACAAAGGTGATAGGCTCTAAAAATACGACTTTTAATACTAGCCAGCTTAAAACTAAGTGGAATATTGCTGAAAAAATGAGTACCAAGTTGAGTAGTAGTTGGTTTTCTGTATACTTGTGTTGAGAAGCCTGTACTATGTTTATTTATGGTAACATCGAGAAACGAAATTTTATTGTATTGTTCTACTTCCATAGAGAATTTAATATTAGGATGCTTAGTATTGATGTAATTTAAAAATAAAGGGGCATGATCTTTATGCTTAAAAATGACAAAACAATCATCTACATAACGTTTAAATAAAATAGGTTTAAAATCAAGCGGGCAATCCCTCAGCCACTTTTCCTCGTGAAAACAAAGAAAACTGTTAGCAAAGGACGGACCAAGGGGGCGAACCCATTGCCATTCCCTCGTGCTTCTATTTAGTCACTGAAGATGGCCCCTGAGTAGACCGAAACATTTGGCTAATAAATGTTGTTGTATCTCTTATTTTCATATTCCTATTATATATACATATATATATATATATATATATCCCCAAGCACCATCAGTAGTAGCTAGCCACCTTTTTTTTACCATATACAGTGCTGTACAATGATATTTTGTTCAATTTCATCCATACCTGGATTTTAATTCAAAAAATTTAAATCAAATTACTCTCACTTCATGCTTTTACACACCCAGCAATTTGTTTCAGGTTAACCTAACCCATTATCAAGAAGGCATCTTTTACAAGTTGGACCAATTGCAAAACAGGAATTAACTGGTAAAAATATGGCTTCCTTTTGATACTAATTAGGTATATATATATATATATATAAAGAATGACGCTTGTATAGAAGAACATTCCGCACAAGATGAGGAGAAAGAACGAACAAATGAAAAGTGAGGTAACCACCCTGGAATCGAACCCGGGATCTTCCAATTGCCAGTCAGATATGCTAACCACTACACCATATATGTAGGAGAATTATGACTTCTGATAGATCAAGACCCATGGTGTAGTGGTTAACATATCTGACCAGCAATCGGAAGATCCCAGGTTTGATTCCCGGGTGGTTACCTCATTTTTCATTTGTTCGTTCTTTCTCCTCATCTTGTGCGGAACATTCTTCTATACAAGCGTCGTTCTTTACATTAATTATACCGAGTGTTGTTTGCAGTTAAAATGTATATATATGCAACATGCGGTGGGTGCCCCCTCAGGGCAATGGTTTCTGCTCATATGTAGGAGAATTACGACTTCTGATAGATCGAAGCCCATGGTGTAGTGGTTTGCATATCTGACCAGCAATCAGAAGATCCCAGGTTCAATTCCCAGGTGGTTACCTCATTTTTCATTTGTTCATTCTTTCTCCTCATCTTGTGCGGAACGTTCTTCTATACAAGCGTCATTATTTACATTAATTATACTGTGTGTTGTTTGCAGTTAAAATGTATACAGTATATATATGCGACATGCGAGGGGTGCCCCCTCAGGGCATTGGTTTCTGCTCGTATGTAGGAGAATTAAGACTTCTGATAGATCAAGGCCCATGGTGTAGTGGTTAGCATATCTGACTGGCAATAGGAAGATCCCAGGTTTGATTCCCGGGTGGTTACCTCATTTTTTCATTTGTTCGTTCTTTTTCCTCATCTTGTGCAGAACGCTCTTCTATACAAGCGTTGTTCTTTACATTAATTATATTGTGTGTTTGCAGTTAAAATATATATATATATATATATATATATATATATATATACAGGGTGGGCCGTAAGTTTCCATACATAGGGAAAATTAAACGTTTGTTTTTGTTTCAGATACCCTAAGAATATGCGTTTGACGTAAGATCTTGTTTACTGATGAAGCAAATTTTTACGTCAATGGAGAGGTTAATCGGCAAAACATACGTTATTGGAGTAATGCTAACCCTAACTGGCTGAGTCCGACGAAGATGCAAGGTGCCGGTAAAGTGATGGTGTGGGCCGGGATATGGGGTGACAGAATTATTGGACCAATTTTTGTCAGTGGAAATCTTAATGCCGAAAGGTATCTTAACATGTTGCAAGAAGAGATTTTCCCATCCCTGCTAAACGAGGAAGGTAACTTCCCAGTTTACTTCCAGCAAGATGGAGCTCCACCTCATTATGGTCTTCACGTGCGTCGGTATTTGGATCAGCAGCAGTTTCCGGATGCTTGGATTGGTCGGCGTGGTCCTGTGGAGTGGCCTCCCAGATCCCCAGATCTCACCCCCCTTGATTTCTATCTTTGGGGGCACTTGAAGGCCATGGTGTATCAGGAAAAGATACGAGACATAAATCATCTAAAGGAACGTATCACCAACGCCATTACAAGCATAACGTCAACTGTGCTAATGCGTGTTCATCAACAGTGGGGAACACGTATTGAAATGTGTTTTCAAAACAATGGCAACCATGTAGAGCATATTATATAAATAAAAATGGTTGTCCATAAAAAAATGTTTATTTTTCCTATGTATGGAAACTTACGGCCCACCCTGTATATATATATATATTATATATATATATATATATATATATATATATATAGTAAAGAACGACGCTTGTATATATATATATCAGTGGCAGCTCGTGGTGAGGGAGAGTAGGGAGGCACAAAATTGTGTGTGTGTGTGTGTATATATATATATATATATATATATATATATATATATATATATATATATATATATATCGTAAAGAACGACGCTTGTATATATATATATCAGTGGCAGCTCGTGGTGAGGGAGAGTAGGGAGGCACAAAATTGTCTATAATATATGCTATATAAATAAAATAGATTACAAAGTGTTAGATGCACTACTTTCTGCATGTTATGATCATATAGAATTAATACTATGAAATAAAATACTCCATAGTTTTGAGTGATAAAAACAGAGAAGGTCCAGTCTTCCATGCTGCCTCTGATATATATATATATATATATATGATGTAGCAGTTCTCATTTTTCATAGCTCTGCCATTGCAGTTGCAGAGCTTACAAATAGAGCTCTGCGTGGTTGTGGCTATGTACCCTATATCATCATAATATTACCTAATAATAAACACAAAAAAATATCATGTTTTAGCCACACTTTTCACAGTCTACAATATAATGACTATTCTAAACTGTAAAAAGTGTTTCCAGGATGTGGGTTGAGGACCCAATGTGCTTTTCATCCCACCAACCACCACCCATTTGAAAGTGGTGTATATAATTATAATACAGGCAGTCTCCGGGTTACGAAGGTCCAACTTACGACATTCCGTACATACAAACAGACCACCATAAAGTCTTATTTTAAAAATCTAAGTTACCTACAATGGTTCGTAGTAACGAATCAGTGCACTACTTACGCCGCCGCCATTTTAAGTCGGATTTTGTACTCTTGAAGACATTCGTGTGAATTCATATTCAATTTCTGATAACGTGCAAACCCCTATCATGGCTCCTAAACGAAAATCTGATGGAAGTGCTGGTGATCCACTTTAATTACTGTTACAAATGATCTTTTTTTATGTTTTCTATGTTTTAGTAGCTTTTAGAAATTGGGAGTGTGTTTAAAGTGTTTAAGTATACAGTAGACTCGCAATGAAGAATATGGGGTTGATTATGGTGGGTGTGTGTGCTCTAAAATCCTATAAGAAATATGAACGAAGAATATGGGGATGTTTATGGTGGGTATGTGTGCACTAAATGCCTAAGATATACACATTTATTGAGAAGTCTATTATTTTTATAATGAAATTTTAAGTAGAATTAAAAGAAAAAAAAAACATTGTATGAAATCATTTTCTAACACTACCAACGACTCATTCAAACCAAATTCCTGCCCTATGGCCATGGTGGACATCCCACTTTTAAGCCTTTTAAGACATTAAGTACAAACCATTCGTATGGGTTCTGACTTACATACAAATTCGACTTCAAGACCATTGTGAGAACGGAACTCATTCATAAGCCAGGGACTGCCTGTATACAGTTGTGTCGCATCTTATGTGGGTGTTACATTCTGAAGAGGGCACATAAAGCCAAAAACACGTATAGTCAAAATTACCCTTGAAAATCCCTTAAATCACCCATAAAGTAAATGGTTAGGCACCCATATAATGAATGATGAGATGAAGATGGGTGCTGTACACACTCCAATGATTAGTCTTCCTCATCCCCTGACAACACTATTAGGGGTTGTTGAGGCTTGATGTCGATTCAGGAGGAGGAGATGCTGCAGCAGATGATGTAGGGCGAGGCTTGGGTGATGGAGAGTGAGTTGTGGGTGAAGTGGGTGGCTCTGGCACAGCTTGAGAAGTTGATGATGTAGGCTCATCTGCCAGTGGGGCTTTCTTAGTAAACATGGTGATTGGCAACTGTCACTGTTGTTTCTTAAGCTGCTGAAACATTTCTTGATACAGGATCAAAACATCTGTAATACCGCACATAATCTTGAGGCTACGCTCCATAGATGGATCGTAGTCCAAAATTAAATCTAAGGTGTTTAGCAATAGTAGGGAAACCTTGAAATCAATCACACAGTCACTCCAAAGGGCTCGCCAACATGCATTGACCAATTCAGGCTCGATTGCATCCATTGCCTCTTGAATATAAGTAGTGATGGGACGATTAATCGGAATTGGAAGAATCAAGCATTTTTCAGGAATCGGAATCGAGAGAATTGTACCATGATTTCCGATTCTTAAAACAATTCTTTAACTTTTAATTGAACCAGTTTTGCAATGTAAACTTTAAAATTTAAATGAGAGGATAACAAATTTTATTTTTATTGTATTGTAGCTATACATTAAAACATGTATATCCATGATGTGTAATCAAGAAGATTAAAATGAATTGTTACAACTTAGTTGATTTTTATTTTTAAACCAATCTATTATAATTTATATTACCATACTCATAATGTAAATAGTTAATCTTACCAGAGTAAAATATGACAATTTCCAGAAAAACAAGTATAGAATTATATTTAAAAATATTGAGAATCGGAATCAGAATCGAGAATCGTATCGGAATCGAGACTTTTTAGTGGTATCAGAATCGGAATCATTAAAAATTTTGGTATTGTCCCATCACTAAATATAAGTGATGCAATCAGCAATGTTGAAGGACTTCCAACACTGCATTACATCAAGGTTGGGATCCGCATCCATACCACTGCGCATCCAAGCTAACATAAACTGCGTGTATGTTGCCTTGAAACAGCGAATCACACCTTGGTCAAGAGGCTGGAGGGGGTTGGGGGGGGGGGGGGGGGGTAGTAGAGCCGTGTAAAGTTAAATCTGCCTAAGTTAAATGTGCATAAGATGCAACATGACTGTGTATATATATATGTTTAACCCCTTCGTCTATGACCCTGGGTTGGTTCAAATTGACTGGGGTTCTGGTTGGGAGGCAGCAACAGATATTTCTCGTGATGGTTTTCTTCTATAACATTAATTTTTTTCTCTCGCTATAGGGTCAACAGTTGTTAATTCTTCTCTTTCTATGATACTTTCTCTGATACTAAACTTACTTTTTTTTCTTATAATTTATCAACTTTACTAACTAAGTACTCAGACTAGAGCACAGCTTGAAGGAAAAGATAAAAAGAAACTTCTTTTACTGTAGTTTAATTCTAAAAATGTACAGGTAGTACTCTGAATTTACAGGGTTAGAGGTTCAACCTCTTTCAACCATGGCTCAGGCCAGAATCTAAAAAAAATTAAGGAGGCAAGGGGCCTCTGCCCCCTCCTCGCAGCAAGGCTGCTAACAAGGGAGTGTAGTCTAAGAAGCAGAAGAAGTGAAGTGACTTTTACAATTACATGCTTTATACATATAATCTAAATTTTGGGGGAATGCAGTTTGAAGGTTAAGTTCCCCCCTTTTAAACACATGATCAGAAGAAAGATTCCAAAAAAAAAATAAATAAAAAAATAAAAACTGATCATATTTTCGCTGAGTATACATTTCTGAAGGCAATATAATTTCGTAGTAGTACATAAGTACAATCTAAGTACATCATTGAGTATGTTGTAATTTTGGTTCATTATAATTATGATTACAATTATCAATGATTCACACTCGCTTATTATCGTTATTAAAGTACATTACATTACCTATATTAAATTATTACATTTACTTACAATTTTATTAAAGTACATTACGTCATTTACAATTCATACAGTATTTTTATATATGGTTATTAGTACAACATAAAGTACATGAGCACATACGGTATATATTTATATATACATGACACACATGATTTAACATAACGAATGATAATGTGTTATAAATTGAAATTAGAGAGGAGATTTTTTGTTTTCAGATGTTCAATTCATGCTGTGATCATTGAATTTGATCACTTGCCTAAGCATTTATGAATATCTTGCGAGTGGTGAACGCACTTGAAAAAAAAAAAAATTAAAATAATACATGCGAACGTATTTGGATGATTTTGAATGAACAGGTACAGAGGCATAAAGTTTCGTACCATTTAGTAGACTGACACGAGTAAAAATGAATATTCAATAAAATTGATATAGGATAATGGTCAAGACAGGGCATGGATGTATGAATGAACAACATATAAATAATGATGTATAGAGTGTACAGTTTTTATTATTACGTTAAAGAATTTCCATACATTGTACAATGTACATGAAAGATATCCACATACCAAATGGGTGATTCAGTATTCGCGGTATGGAAAATGTGGAGAGAATTAAGTTACTTTATGACATCATAGTTATTCACATTGTCATATGTACAGTATAAGTCATTATTAGAAAAGATGAATTAGAGAAATACAGTAATGAATAAAGAAGTACAAATCAAAATTCTATCCAAAACTCGCTTAGGCAATTTTGGTTTCTTATGTAAAAATGAACATTCAAACATAAAAACCATACAAACATAAGTACTGCATGAAGACAATGAATCCATATAATGATGAAGGAATTGTTCATTGTTCATTTTTACACACACATACTTAATCTTTATATTTAAATTGAATTGCTAGGAGACTGCATTTTAAAAATAAAAGTTTTTCAGCTTTGTCCCCTTCAGCCTATTCCTTTTTTCATCATGGATGATCCCTGCTCCATTAAATAATTGTCCACTAGAAACACTTGAGGGAGGACATCCAAGGTATGTCTGAGCCAGTTTGCTCAAATTTTTGTATTTCTTTTGATTTGACCTCCACAAAGACAAATCATCTTATCCAAATCCTTTTCTCTTTGCGATATTTCTCAATCATTTTTTGCAAATCTCTGCTTCACTCATTTTCAGTCTCGTCATCACTACTAGAAGCCAATAAAGCACTCACCAAGTCCATTATTGTTATTGATTTATTCGTAGGAGCTAATGCCTGGCCTAAATCAATCAGTGATTTCTTTGCTGGTGGTTCACTGGCTGTCTCCAAGTCCAATGATGTTTGAGTCTTGTCTATTTCATCACAAAGATACCCCAATTTTTCCTGAACACCTTTTGTGACATATGAAGCAGAAAAAAATTTTGCTTTGTACCTTGGATCCAAATAGGTAGCCAAAGAACACGTGTCATTTGCTTCTAGACCATCAAATCTCCTTGCTAGCTCTGTGCACATTATCTCCCATTGTTTTGATTCCACAATCAGATTCAGAATCACCACATCGAGGTTGCAACACATTTTCAAGGAAACAATGAGGAGAATAACCTCAGATATGGAAGAGGTAGAACTACGGTACTCAATCTTTTTGTGATATCATTGAATGGTTCTAGCACAGCCACACAGTTTGACAAGAGAGTGAAGTTGACGTTAGTGAGTTGTTGCATTTTGGAGTTAGTAGTGTTATATAGACTCAGTGGTTTCTTCAACTTCAGTGTTCTCTGCATCATGTGATAAGGAATCATCCATAAATGATGTCATGAAATTTTTTAAAATTTTTAGACCCCCTTCCCCGCTTTGGCACGAATGTTACAATTTTGAACCCCCCTCCCCCATGTCATAGTCACAAACTATATGTAACATTGTAAAAAGAATATAGTGAAATAACATATATTTATTTAAAAATTCATTCAAATAGTAGCTTAACTAGCAAAAGGTCAGCGCTACGCGCCGATTTTGCTAGATCTGCGGTGCTTCGGCTGAATTGTGGGCCTACGGCGTATTTTATTTTGAACATCAGTAGCCCTTTATCTGGATATCATTCCTATTCCTCTCACCTTGGGCCTCAGTAATTGGGGTGCCTGCGGCCTTCCAGTTACTGGCAAACCAATTATTCATTCAATAAAACTACAGAAAAGAACGCAGCCATGAAAATCTAAAGCTTCACAAATCTTAATACAATGAGCTCGGATTTGAAGCCTAAGATTTTCATGACTGCGTTCATTTCTATAGTTTTATGGCCCGCGAAATCATAGTTTTCATTGTTTCGAGTGCATCAATAATATTGTTATAGTGTTCCATTAGTTGTGATAAGCATGATCTTCCTGACCGGAATCGATGTTGGTTATCATTTTTTTTTTCTGAGTTTCCCCATTAACCCCACCCCCTCCCCATTACCCCACCCCTCTTCCCCCATTACCCCACCCCTCTTCCCCCATTACCCCCAAGGGGGGAAGGGGGCTGGCACCTTGCAAAGGATTTACTTTAATTTTTTTTTGGTTACATATATATATATATAATCGCATCTATTTTTCTGAGTTTCCCCATTAACCCCCACCCTTCCCCCATTACCCCCATGGGTTGAAGGGGGCTGGCACCTTGCAAAGGATTTACTTCAATTTTTTTGAAGGGGGCTAGCACCTTGCAAAGGATTTACTTTAATTTTTTTTTGGTTACATATATATATCGCATCTATTTTTCTGAGTTTCCCCATTAACCCCACCACTCCCCCATTTTGTGCCAAAATTATGATTAAAAATGAAGAAATGGGAAGAACTGTACCCCTAAAAGGGGGCAGTAGGATTTATGTTAGGGAATTTTTTTTTAGCATGGGCACTGCACAATAAAAAGACATCGAATGGTGAAAACTGCATTGTTCTACACCAATTGTAGCGACCTGTAGGTGTGCGCAAAAAAACTTACATATATATATATATATATATATTATATATATATATATATATATATGCGGCTTCATTTCTGAAATATTATATTAGATTTTACTTTATTATGAACTATTATGAAACCAAATCTACAAAATAAAAAGAATGATTAACTGTACCATTGCTTAACAATGGCACTTATGAGATCCATATCAAGGGCACTGGTCTGTGTATATAATTGTACTGGCAAACAAACTGTATACTGAATAATCCAATTGAAAGTTTTTTTAATATTCCTCACATAAAAGAAACATTAAAATTAAAAAATAAATCACCACATGAGTAAACAAATTTACAATGATATATTTGCCAACAAAGTAATAAAACACCTCACTAATAAAGCAGTTTCCGAAGATTGGTTATTTTAAATTTTTTTTGTTAATATCTACCAATGCAAGCAGCCAGATATATGAGAATTTACGTTTTTCAGCTACATAATATTACACTAGTCAACAAAAAGAATCCTATCAATATTTTAGTTTTTACATTAAACTTTTCAAAATGTCAACATAACAAAAAAAAATTTGTGATGTCGTAAAAATTTTCAACCTCCCTCCCCTGTCAAAAATGTCACAAAATTATAGACCCCCCCCCCTAAAAGCATGACATCATTTATGGATGCCTCCTAAGTGCTGTTCCACTGTGTGGTGACATCATGAATGATTAAGTTCAGGTTGTTTTAAGTGTTCCTGAATTTTTTTTAACTCATCCTGCACCATCGTAGAATGGTTGAAATGAGTAGTGATGGATCAAAGTTCAGCTAACAAGTCAGAGATTTTTTGTGAGGATAATCCACTTTTGATTATAAGTTGCAATTTATGAACAATGCAATTGATATTATGGATGCCAGTGAGAAACAAAGCTTTTATCATGTTTGCTCCCGAGTTGCACATTACACAATGGATGGATGAATGAATGGGCAATAATATCCCACTTCTGAAGTATCTGCTCAAATTTTTCTGACAACTTCCAGTGTGGCAATCTTCAAGTGGCATTATGCTGAGCACCAAATTGGTTCTCTTGAAGTCTTGATTCATGTATTGCTATAGGTTAGGCCCAGTTTTAAATTTACTCCCTTCTTTTATCGTCATAATATTAGAATAAGACAGATGTGTGCCATGACAAATACTGTGATAGTTTTAGTAGATAATGTAATCTATGCATTACAATTTTAAGGAAATTTCCTTGGGCAAGGTTTCAAACAAGTTTTTGGGACATTTTGTGAACTTTTTCAAAATTTGAGCAGCCTACTATACATATTCCATATACTCAAGTATGAAAATTTTTGGTATACTGGAGGACCCTCTCAGTTGGTGGAAGTTGCACAGCAGCACTTTGAGCTAAGTTCCTCAAAGTTGGCAGAGATATTTGGGAGCACCATCAACAACAGTTGCAAGCAAATGCATATTCAATATTGGAGGAAACATTGCCAGTGCTGCTAGAAATCAGCTCTCTCCTGAACATACAGAGCAGCTGCTATTTTTACATGAGAACTTAACCCTTGTGAAAAAATGAGTTATGTGAAGTGATAAAACAATAAAATATTGGAAATTTCATCCTCTAAATAGTCTTTTATTGGTAATTATTCATTTTAACACACATCTCACTAATGAAAAGTGTGCCATTTCCTGAAATTCTTTCAGAAATGACCTAACCTAATAAAACCTAATTAAATAACTCTGGTTAATTGAATGCCTGGTTAGGTCAACTGTATGCCCTTGATGAATGGTTAGGTTAAGTTATGATATTTTTGTTAAAACTAATGAAAATATCATGACAACCTAACCAATCATCAAGGATATACAGTTGACCAAACTGGGCATTCAATTGGGTGCTGTGGTCAGGGAATAAGAAAGAACATTACTCCCAATATTTCACGAGATACCTAGTTAACTGATTTTATAATGAAGATGAACACATCCACCATTTTCTCTGATGCGTAGCAGAATTATATCTGCATACAATATAGGTCATTTCTGGAAAAATGGCACATTTCCCAAGGAAATGAAGGTCATTTTCAAACAGTATGCATTAAATTACATAAGAAAAACATGTTTTCAATTCATTAGCAAGATGCGTGTTAAAACAAATAATAACCCTTTTATTCATAATTTTTGAAAAATTGTACTTTTGAAATATTGGCTGATATCAGTAGACTTATCTATATCAGTATCAGCCGATATTTCAAAAGTACAATTTTTCCAAAATTATGAATAAAAGACTATTTAGAGGATGACCTAACCAGTCATTCCAGCCATGTTTTCTCATGAGAAATCAACAAAAATGATTCGTCAAAACAAAGCTAATACTGTTAAATAATTTGGGATGCTATTAGTTTTTTTTGGGATGCCAAAATAGGATATTGCCAAGAGTTGTATATTAATTAGCTGGCTTGAGATTAACATTTTGCAGGATTTTACCATCATTATTATTAAAATATAGCTAATGACTTGGATTACCTCAATAGGCCCCAGTGGCTTCATGTTTTCCAAATGAAATGTAATGTCATCACTTGCAAAATGATAGGTACCAAAATGCATTTTTCTAGTAGTATTTGATATGATTTATTCAAATATAATATTCATTTTACTTGAAGTTGAAAATCATGGTATTTCGGCTCAATTGCATAGTAAATAAATACAGCATAAGATTTGAGTAAATCACATCAAATACTAGGTTAATATTAGTCTTTTAACCTGCTCACGCGCGGTTAAAACAGTACAATATATCGAATTGCCATTCAAAACTGACTAAGAAAATATATATCTTATGTTGTGTAGATTTGTATAAAATGTGGTTTTTTATTAAAATATATTTCCTACTTTTTGTGTTTTTTCAATATATATATATATCAACTATTTGGTGAATATTTCCTATTTTTGGTGTTTCTGGCTACTTCTGCGTAACTCAATTTGTCCTGTTTTAAAATTAAATCATTAGCAGCAGTTGTTGGTCTGTTAGTTCGGTGTTTTTGTGACCACAAGTATGACGTGTCAGTTTTGCATATTTGACTTTGAAGACGTAATCTGCCATATTGCCCTTGATGAAGACAAGAGTTTAGACCTTTTTTTCAATCACGGAATAATTAAGACATCCGTAACCTGCCCTAAATGCAATAATGCTTGTATTTTAAGAAAAGACCAGAAGGTCTTTAGGTGCTGTAAAAAAAAGGCTAAAAATAAACGTGTGTTATTTCAGTGTTTCAATCTTTAAGGGCACGCAAAATTTAGCAGACTACCCAGGCAAGGTAGGCACATGTTATTACATTATCATTTGTATAACTTAGGTCTCGGGGGTATGGGGGTGGAGCCCCTGTAAAGATCACGCATAACAAATTGATCGGTCCTAATGTTTTGCAGACAGTTCAGTATGTGATACCGGTTAGGTCAACTGTATGCCCTTGATGATTGGTTAGGTTAAGTCATGATATTTTCGTTAGTTTAAACAAAAATGACGAGTGCAAACTTTTCTGGTTAATTTTGAGGTGTTTTGTACGAAACTGCCATCCATTTCCTGTGCAAATGCGTAGTTTCTGAGATGATATCTCGAAAACTATGCATTTGCACAGGAAATGGATGGCAGATTCGTGCAAAACACCTCAAAATTGACCAGAAAAGTTTGTTCTCATCAAAAAAACAGACTGGGTGTAAAAACGAATAATTACCAAATACTATTATAAGCAGCATTTTGGTAAAACCTAAACTAACAACATAAATCTTACCAATGCAAAAAACTTCACTTTTCTACGTGAAGGTCAAAATATGATGATAAAAACTCACTCTAATAGACAGTTTATTTCCACAAGTTTTTCTGTATCCACCCGAAGAGGATGCGGTAATTGTATACAATATCCCCCTCACCTCAGTTTCTAATAAAAATTATTGCAATGAGAAGAATAAATAAAACCTTTCCTTTAAGTAAAAATTTTTTTAGTTGATCATATTTATGGAGATATTATTTAATTAACGATATCCATTTGATGCTATTTTTTCGCTACTCTGTGACTTAATTAGTTGGTTGGTTTCTGTTCTGGCTATTTTTTTTTTCTAAATGGATTCAGTTCGGGTAATACCTCAGTTTGGTTGCGTTTGTGATAGAATTATGACATGCTGTTCGTGTGGTTTCAACTTTGAGAACTTGATTCGTCATGTGCCCTAGGTGAAGACTAAAAAGGTGCATAACTTAAAATATTACTACATTATCATTTGTATAATTTAGGTCTCAGGGGTACAGGGGCAGAGCCCCCATAAAGATCTCGCATCACAAATTGATTGGTATAGGGTTCACTTTGTGATGAGTGATCTTTACAGGGGCTCTGCCCCCATACCCCCCAAGACCTAAATTATACAAATAATAATGTAATAACATTTTAAGTTATGCACTTTTTTAGTCAAAAATACATTCTAGTATAAAATTTTCTAGGTTTGGTTAGGTTTAGTTAAGTTGGTTTCCAAAAATAAATCAAGTAATTACATGCTATAAATAAAGGTTTTACATCAATTGTGAAGTCAATTTCATAAAATTGAGGTGAGGGGGATGTTGTATAGAATTACCGAGGATGCTAGTAGGCATCGAAACTGTCATGGAAATAAACTCTGTCTATTAGAGTGGGCAGTAATTATTCATTTTTTGACCCAGTCTCTTTTTATAATGAGAGCAAACTTTTCTGGTCAATTTTGAGGTGTTCTGCACGAATCTGCCATCCGTTTCCTGTGCAAATGCATAGTTTTTGAGATATCATCATCTTGAAAACTACGCATTTGCACAGGAAACGGATGGCAGTTTCGTACAAAACACCTCAAAATTAACCAGAAAAGTTTGCACTCATCATTTTCGTTTAAACTAACAAATTTAAACAAAAATATCATGACTTAACCTAACCAATCATCAAGGGCGTACAGTTGACCTAACCGGTGTCACGTACTGAACTGTCCACAAAACATTAGGACCAATCAATTTATGATGCGTGATCTTTACGGGGGCTCCCCCCCCCATCATCACCAGCGTTTATTTTTATGTTACTCATTTCTGGCATTGAAATCTCCACCTTGATTCATCGTAGGAACACTTAGATCCACACTCTCTGCATTTAAAATACGACTGTAATACCATGTTTAACAAAAATTTCTATAGCAGAATTATCACTATTGTTAATTTCTATAACAACATCTTCGAAATACATCTCGCATCCTTCACACGCCATATTAGAAAATCAACTAACGAAGAAAACGGAAAATACTATACCTCATTTTTTGTTTTTTCCACCCAAATAGATATACTTATGATGACATCATTCAAAAAATGGAGTTACAAAAATAATTTCTTTAAAAGCCTATAACATTATAAATACGCAATTGCACAAATAACAACATATACCATTAGACTCCTAAAATTATGCTGAAACATTTGATAATAGCCAGTATTGTCAACTTGGTAAAGGCCGTAATATCCATATTTACCTTTTTTTTTATGGTACCTAAAGACCTTCTGGTCTTTTCTTAAAATACAAGCACTATTACATTTAGGGCAGGTCACAGATGTCTTAATTATCCCTTGATTGAAAAAAAGGTCTAAACTCTTGTCTTCATCAAGGGCAATATGGCAGATTACGTCTTCAAAGTCAAATATACATAACTGACATGTCATACTTAGTCACAAAAAACCAAACTGAATAGAGTTCAACAGACAAACAATTGCTAAAAATGATTTATTTGTAAAACAGGACAAATTGAATTACGCAGAAGTAGCCAGAATCACCAAAAATAAGAAATATTCACCAAATATTCAATATATATATATATATATATTAAAAAAACACCAAAAAAAGGAAATATATTTTAATAAAAAAACATTTTATACAAATTTGCATAAGATAATATATATATTTTCTTATTCAGTTTTGATTGGTTATTCAATATATATTGCTGTTATAGCTGGGTGTGACTGGGTCACAAAAACGAATAATAACCGAGTGGGCTATTATCTTAAAAGTGTATGAAGGACTGTTGGATGGTTACTGTTTGCCAAGAAATGGTATCTGGCAAAATACTGCTCAGTGATAATTACGATTACCAGGATTTAATATCCTGCCACAAGCACGTTAGGTAAATCTTAAGGAAATGTCATCACCTGCAATAACTTGCTAATAACGTATTTGCAAAAGAAACAGCACGTACTCTTGAAAAAAGTGTTATATAGTTATGTAGATTATGGCCATATGATCAATTTTTTTTTTAATTCAGGTGATGACATCTTAAGATTATCCAAATTTGATTATAAAATATAGACTAGGTTATGACTTGGATAACCTCGATAGACCCAGGTGGCTTCAGGTTTTCCAAAGGAAATGTAATGTAATTTAAAGACTTTTACCCCAGTTTCTGAGTTTAAAAAGTGATGCACCAAATCTGCTAAATTTCGGCCAAATTTCTCTGTTTAGGCGTTACTGTATTCAATGATCTCTTAAGTTCTTCACGTTTTATTTTATATAGCCCTATTTAAAATATTCGACTTGTTTCTTACTTTGAATGTGAGCAATTCTCCAACGTCCATTTTCCTTGATTGTCCTTAGGCTAGGGCTAAGTCGTCATTAGTGGACCTGGCGTACGTAAATGAAACTGTTAAGCCAAAGACACAAAGACCGCATGAAAAATTTAGCCTTACATCAAGTATACTGCGATACGCACATCGAATTAACAAGAAAGTGGAAATTGTTAGAATGTTAAAGTGAGCCAACCAAATTACATAATAAACAAAAGAAAACCGCAATAGCACGTGGTAACTTAAACAAAATTTGATTTGAAACTGCAGGCAACCACAATGCAACTGTATGGTAAATCCCTAGTTTAGTGAGTCAGTTTATTTAGTACACAAGAACTGAATGTTGCCCTTCTTCTCAACACCCTCTCGGAAACACTTTTGACAAAGAAGCCAGCTTGAAGAATATCACGATCTCACAGTGGGATCTCGATCAGTGGGTTTTAATTTTTGGAGTTCACGTAGCCCCTGGTGTCTGGTGATTATTAAAGAGTTATCCTCGCACTCATTGAAACAAACGCTGAATTTACCCAAAATTATATGTAATCTTTGACTTAACTCTTCATGATTGGCTTGAAAAGTTGAAAGTTTCTCTAAAACTTTTCTGTTAATATCTTTTGAAAATGGTCTTCCGCATTAAGTAAATAGGCTACTTCATTTGCTTTGAAAATAGTTTAAGGATAATTAGTTAACTGGAAATTGATATTTTGCAAACTTTGATAATGAAACATAGCTTTGGATCATTCATCTGACTTGCATAACCTTGACAGGCCTGAGTGGTTTTTCATGTTTTCCAAATATAATGTAATGCAAGACTTACTTTTCAGTGCTCTAGACCAGTGGCGTAGCTTGTGGGGGGGGGGGGGGGGGGGGTCTGAGGGGGCGAGTCACCAGTGATCAGAAAAATATCTGGCCCAATCGGAAATCTAGAACCGGTTATAAAAATTTTTGCCAATAAAGGAGAGAGAGAGATACATTTCCCTATGGCCAATTTTAAATTCAGCTTCGCATAATACATTATATTATAGCATGGCTAAGCCTGTGACGTAGTGGCTTGAAAAACAAATATTAGTCACGGAAAAGGTGCCAAATTTGTCCAGTCGGGAATTTATAACATATTTGCGCCCCACCCCCCGCCCCTGAAAAAAAGACCACGCTACACCACTGCTCCAGAATCCAGTCTCTTTTTTAAGAAAAGTGTATAAGATGACATGAAAGCCGTCTCTGCACTATATTTTTCTGTGGTTCTTATTAGAATTGCACAAATATCGTTACTCTTCTATATAACATACGTTTTAATCGTTTGACCTTTAGCCATTCCATGATCTTAAAACTGTTTTAGTTATTAATATTGCTAGTTGTGAAGCTAGAGTTGTCACTAATAATATATATAATCTCTATAGCATGAATGTGCTTCATGCACTCTTGCTCTTGATCTTTTCCGCAGAAATATAGGCTATGTATTTTAGTATTTAAGGTTCATTTTCCTAATTGTAAATAATTCAAACTTTAAAAATTGTAACTTCCTAATTGTAAGTAATTCAAATTTTAAAAATATTTATGGTTTTCAATATTAATATGTTACAAACTCTTTGAAGAACTGTCGTTTAAAAAATTATGCTATTACCGATATGTAATTCTTTGAATAACCTGTTTTATGATCTGCTGTCACTTGATTCGAGAACGCCATCAAAATACCTACCCCATTATCGGACTACATACAGACTTGGGAGTGATTGATTGATTGAATTGTGTGCTACATTATAATATATTACTAAGACAAAATACATTAATGAAACATTTTTGAGGAAAATAATTTTTTATTAATTTATTAAAGTTTTTATGATTACTGGTTTATTTATAGAGTTAATCAAAATATACTGGAACTACGATTATACATAATTATTTTACAAGCTGATAGTTCAACTCCTTGTTTTATGCACTGCTGTTTTACGAATCATAATCAGACTCGTCTGAATAACAAACGTATCAAGGACTTCTTTTCGTTATTTGTAAAAAGAATTCCAAAGAGGTGTGGAGATTACCAGAATATTTAAACATAATATTTTAAGAATGGCCTGTTATTTATGAGAATTAAAAAAAAAAAAATTTCTTTATATTAATTAGAAGTATTATTGTCCTGTACGTTACCATATTATACTGCCGTAACCGGGCCCGATGGATTCGTAGTCAGCGACGCTAACCACTACACCACTATATATATATATATATATATATATATATATATATACAGTGCTCGAAGTGGGGAAAAAAAAGGTAGCGGGATGGTAAACTCGAATCATAATATATATATATATATATATATATATATATATATACGTACAGTATATATATATATATATATATATATACTGTATATATACTGTATATATAAACTCGAAATTTTCAATGTGCAAAGCCTCATACCATACGTACCTTTAAAATAGTTTCCAGATGTTATCATTGTTATGGCTGTGCGCAAACTTGTTTATTGGAGTTTGGCAATTCGTGTTATCTGCATCTCGGCGACCTTTTTCTAGCCAAGATTTAACAGTCTACGCCAGGGGTCCCCAACCCTGTGCCCGCCGACCCGTTTGCGTGTGCCCGCCACTGACTGACTACGATTGATAAGTTTTGATTTAAATTTTTAATAAAATGTTAAGCATGTTACATATTTTAAATATTTAATTGCTAAATATTTAAAATATGTAACATACTTAACATTTTATTAAATTTTAGTAGTTAATTACAGAAACAGATGCTCATTTATTTGAAAATAATTATTTCTTTATAAATAAATTAAGTTATCGTTTTGATAATTTTTTTTAAGATCTTAGTTAGCCCATCCTTGTTTTTTTTGTGTATTATGTTCATTATTTTACATAGGAATTAAATTTTTTTTGTGTATTATGTTCATTATTTTACATAGGAATTAAATGGTTTTTTTTGTGTATTACGTTCATTATTTTACATAGGAATTAAATGGGTTTTTTGGTGTATTACGTTCATTATTTTACATCGGAATTAAATGTTTTTTTTGTGTATTATGTTCATTATTAAGTCCAACTATAAATTTGCATTGAAAAAATAAATGGTGCCCGCCGCACTACCGGTAGTCTTGAATGTGCTCTTCGGCACAAAAAGGTTGGGGACCCCTGGTCTACGCCCTACGGGATCAAAACTGCTCACTGGTGGGCCAGTCATTGAAATAAACATTAGACTAGATGCAGTCTTCATGCGCAAAGAATTTCGTTCAGAAGAGATGATAAGATTCATGTTGCTAAATGATCTCTCACATTCTGCTGTTGATATTATCAAAGTGTTTATTGCAGCTTTGAGCGGCTTCAAATCATTTGGTATAATATCAAAATTACTACTGAATACAAGTTCGCGGAATCCCTGGACTGCGTCATTTTCACAGACCTTGAATACACTAGAAAGCTGTCTAACTTGTTTGTCACCAAAGCAGGGTTCTTTGTCTTTGTTAGGCCATTTAGAAAAATCAAATATTTCTAAATTGTTGATTAGTTCATTGTATTTCACTTTATTTAGTTGCTTATCTGTTTCACCCAGAGATGATCGCGAAGCAATTGTTGTAAACATTCTGTTAGTTATTTTATCACTTAATTTCACAAAAAACTCTTGTTGGTTAATTTCATGTACTTTTCCATTTTCTCACTTAATTCCTTGGAATTCTAATATTGTGTGTGCATTTTGAGCTGCCTCAAAATTTACTCGCATTATATGCCATTGACTGAAAAACATGGAATTTTAGATCTATAAGATGATGAGCTTCTGGCAAAGAAATTCGCCTATCCTGTAATTTAATTGAAAGATGTTCAAGTTCTGTCAATGCGTCAAGCATTAGTCCCATGTTAAGAACAAAATTTGCATCACTTAATTTTTTCTTAAGTCCAGCATACTGACATCGATCCACTTCTGCATGCTCTTTATCAAGCGAGGCTTCATGAAAGTGCTGATGCAAAGAAAGCTATATAATTATTCCAAATGGCTTTCACAGATCTTGCACTTGAAGATACCCATCTTGTTCCGAGAATGCGTCCTATTGATCTCAGTGTTACACCTAAATCTTGTGCAACAGATTGAAGTTCATTCCGATTTTTTGGAGATACACTGTATATGGCATAAAGTTTGTCAAAAAATACTCTCATGTGACAGCCGAAATTTCACGCACTACATCATTAACGGACAATTCTAATCGATGGTTGCTGCAATGCCAAACAATAAGGTCAGGAAAGAGATTCAAAAGTTTTTTAGCTACCCCAGCATGTCTTTCAAGCATATTAGAAGCTCCGTCACAAGCAAATGATATGAAATTTCTCATCAAAAAGATATTTTCAAACCCATGCACATGAAGAATATTCAGAAATGCTTCCACTATGGTAACAGAATCCGTCTTTTGCAATTCTACTGTCAAGAAAATGACTACATGTACTTGCATCTACTGATTCAGGCAATTTTATATGTATGCATATAACTAACGCAGTTTTTTTGCTTACAGTGGTGATTCATCAATCAAAAAACCTACTTTTAATTTATTGTCTAAAATATATTTTACAAGTTTTTTGCGCATTTCATTTGCAAGGTGATGTACAATATCTGAGCAATGGGGAGAACTATGGGGACTATGACCGTAAAGCCTAAAGGGAATGAATAATGATTTTATTGGAATTTATGTAAAATAGTTTTTTCAATAAATTTTAGACAAAAACTATATTTTCATCATTTCATGTAATCTTATTTAGCGAAACAAATAAGCTAACAAAAAGCCTGTTCTATTTCTGGAAAATCATATTTAGATTGTAAAGTTCCGGGATGATTTTAAGGTAAATATGAAGTAGTGGGATGATTTTACATTTAATTAAAAGTTGTGGGATGGCATCCCACCCCATCCCGCCTCACTTCGAGCACTGTATATATATATATATATATATATATAGGGTGAACCAAATGTAGGTGGACAGTAAATGATAACGTTTATTTTGAGAATACATATTTAATTTTTTTGTATACTATAATACAAAATAAAATTTAAATAAATTTAGTTATAATATTTAATATAATAAAACACAAACACCATAGTTATAATGAACACCATAGTTATAATATAATATAACACAAACCGTATTCAACCTACTGTCCACCTACTTTTGGTTCACCGTGTATATATACTTCATCATATATATATATATATATATATATGGTGGGGGACACTTCGCCTTCAAACAGCGAATCAAACAATACTCTGAGTAGCTGTTGCGTGAAATATATCAATGTCGTAATTTACCATTTACCCATTTTTTGTATTTTTCTCAGCATGTTGAAAAAACTCAATTGTAGTTAATCATTTTACGTCTTTCTTTATTTAAACATTTTTTTTTGCAGAAATAAGAAACGCAATACAAACTATTTATAATATTTAACCTTTCATGTAACATAATATCACACATAGTAGACCCTCACATTAACGTACACTTTGGGGGGAGCGTGTGGTCGCTAAAGTGAAGTACGAAAACCCCCACTTTAACGTACTGGGGAACGTTAAAGTGAAGTACGGACGACCCCCACTTTATCGGACTACGGGACGTTAAAGTGGGGTTTTCCGTAACCAAAATACTTCAGTACAGTTACACATGTATGTATAGCCCTCGAATCTCCACATTCAACACATAACATGAAAATGCATACATAGACTTACCTACTTATGAACACATGCACATGTAAATATTTATTTTTATGTACTGGTTCCAATAATATTCCGGTGGCGTCACCTTCACTTTAACGACTCGGAGTCCGCTAAAGTGAAGTTCGGTGATGCTAACAAACTTTTTTTAGCGGAAATCTTCACTTTAACGACCTGTATTACGTTAAACTGAATGTTAACGACCAGACAGCGACTTAGTCCGTCCAAGTGAAGTTTCCGCTAATGTGAAGGTCGTTAACGCGGGGGATTTCTATCTGTTTAACCGAAATAAATATATTTTTCGTGAAATATAAGACAAATAAACTGCACTTTGATCACACTTTGATATTGAAAATGATACGTAACAAAACGGTTTATTTAACATATTTCCATTTCGCGTACTTAATGACCAAGAACACACAAATGCTACGTGCAATTATTAAACTGTAAATTGACTGCTAAATTTTATGATAAATATACACTGGCGTTCATGACAATAATTTATAATATTGCTATTGCATTCGCAATATAATACGACATATAACGTCTTATTAGGTGCCATTAATAGTTAGCATTTACAGCAATTCATCCACGAAAGTGGGGGGACAACTGGTAGGTTGTCCCGCCTTTGTAAAAAGTGGGAGGGACATGTCCCCTGCGTCCCCCCAGCAATTGACGCCCATGTATACACTGTATATATGGGGGGAGAGAGAGAGAGAGAGAGAGAGAGAGAGAGAGAGAAAACACTATACACGAGAACAGTTTATTAATATACTAAACGTTTTATCTTTCAGCTTTACAATGAAAGAACTAAAGACAATTGAAGTCCTAAAAAAGTGGAGGGTTGGAGCTCAGGTGATTGCGAGCGTAGTTTATCACCTTCCTTATCACCGGATTAAATCTATAGTTTCCTTTTGATAAGTTGAACTTTGGAAGAATGTCATTTAAAACAGACTCGACTATTAACCTTTTAATGTAATTATGAATCAATAATATTTTGCTTTCACTGCGATGAACTGAGTGAATTATTATGTTCGACACGTTTAAAAACTGCATTGGATTTGTTAGTAGACCTGCCGTTCGATTCTTGATGGTGCTGTTGACAATAATCTATTAGTCGGCCTGAGCACTGTGCCAGTTTCTGAACATCTTTACTAATCATAATCATTCAACCCAAAGATACGGTGATACCCGAAATTAAGTAAGAACAGGTCAGAATTCTAACCAAATTCAATCCACCGGACAGTGTCAGTGTCTAAATGCAATGAGTTTTTTGCTTATATTAAGGTTCTAAATATAGTGGAGCTAGGCTGCTTCAAACCCTAGATCCTGTCCCAAAGCTGGATCCTATCTGCTTCGCAGATAGCTGGTGAGGGAAGCTATATTTTGGGGCCTCTTTGCGAGTGACTATACAGTAGTGGATTTAATTTTCCCAGAAGCGTTCCTTGTTCCATGCACGGTCCGTCTGTGTATATATGATATAAAACCTTGGTTAACCTTGGTTTTGCTTCCGCCCAAATTGTTCATTTTGACGAAGGTCAAGCCTGCCGAATATCTGAGTCACTAATTGGTAGTTCTTCGGAGCGTTTCACATTTAGGCATATACTTGGGCTATCCTTCCCTAAACAATTAAATAGGGTTTCGTAATGATTTTTCTACAGTTCTGTATTTTTTTTCCTTTTTTGTACCATGAACACCCTTTATTAAATTTGGCAAGGTAAGATTACCATTGTTAATTTTACTGATCTCCCTCCAAAACTCCCAACTGATACCGCCTAATTTTCTAGCTAAAGATTCTTTTAATTTTTTTCATGTACCCTACATCTAAAAGCGCCCTTGAGTATTGCAAGAGTTCTATTTTTCAGTTGGACGAGTTTCTGCCAAGGTTTTCCATACCAATCTATTCAGGGGCGTACCCAAAAATTTGCCAAGGGGGCAGGGCGAACTTGGAACTAATTGTAGAAGTATAATAGAAATAAATAATTTTGATGTACGGTACATTATAAAAAAATATGAAAATTAAGATAAAAATCTGATTAGTAACATAATATTCAATGCAAACCGCAATTAGGATGCTCAGATTTGTATTAACATAAGAATAAAAAGTGCTAATTTCGAGATTAAGCATTTCCTTGGACTGTTACCTTTATACAAAAAAATTATTCTCAGGGTCGGATTAAGAGTTTTCGGGATCCTAAGCCATTTTAGATTTTTAGTAGTCGGAAGGCAAGCTGAAATTTTTTCACTTTCATTCTCATCCTGTTGTAACCTAGCAATTTTACTGGGATTAACAGTATTTTGATCATCATGCTCTGTAGAACCACTGTCAGTTTGGACATTTTTTCTTTTGAAAAATTGATAAAGGTCCATTATCTTTAGTCCTGTGACACCTGCAAATAGTACTCTACAAAGTTACAAATAGAAATAGGAATTATTACTAACCATAACATTAAAGTCCATTATAATGAAATAAAAAATCCAAACAAAATCCACACAAAATTTTGTGTGTGCAATACAATGTGAAAAATTGTAAATTAAATAAAAACTTTGAAACTAAATTTTAAAATGTGTAAAAAACTGAATACCAAACTTTAAAAATAATATACTTAATGTTTCATTTCATTTATTAGTTACATGTTTGAGACCAAGCGGCTTTCACACATGATTACACACACACATTCATACACGCAGTTTTAATCAATACTTAAAATTATCAAAATTTAGAAAGTTCACAACTAAATATTTAAGTGAATGTAAACAAAAATCGATAAACTGCGGTTGCCAGGTACCATGAAAAATGACGCAAAAATCGTGAAACACAAAATCGCTAGAAAGCTAGCTAACAGTTTTCGATTGGCGCATGAAATTAAATATGTAAAATATTTAATTGAATATGTAAATTAAATACGTAAAAATAATCAAAATAATAATTTATTAGCTCAAGGGGGTGGGGCGATCGCCCCTGTCGCCCTCCCCTTCGGTACGCCTGTGTTTATCTATTCCACAAATACATTTTTTTGATATATTATACAAATCAACACAGTATTCAGCAGGGTTGACAAAAAACCCACCAAAAAAATCCACCTAAAAACCTCCACCACAATTTTTTTTTTATCATCATCAAATTCACATTTTCTGGGGTCCTTTTTTACACTAATGTTTGAACATGTAGCAGGGAAGTTATCTTTGTTCATTCTTTTCTAACTTAAGTACATAAATAAAAAAATATTAAATTATGTACTTGTTTGTATGAAATAGCCTAAATCACTTTCGCAATATATTTATATTAAAGAAATACAGTCATATGAAATGAAGATTCTTGTAAATAAAGAAATCCTTAAAACTAGCTATAGCACTCGAGAACTACAACAAAACAAAAACAGCTGTATCCATCAGTCTTTCGCAGCTCACTAGTAATTACTTAAATTTACCACCCATCATTTGATCATAAAACTCCACCCACTTTCCTCCACCAGTAATTCTCTCCTCCTCCCATTTTCTTCTCTTTCTACCATTCACCGATATCCCTATGTTCGTTCCTGACCTTGAGGTGCCTGTAAATTGTTAATAACTTTTGAGTTTTTCTCTTTTTGCTTTGAGCTTTTTTTTTTTCTTTTGGAACATTTATTCAAGTAGGTTCTCACACACTCCACTTTGGCACTTATCAAGACATCACAGTACTTGTAGCTGACTTTGTTTGAATAATTTTCTAATGTATTTACTTCATTCCACTCTGAACACTTAGATCTTCCACTACCCAAAGGCATTGCTTATTTGTAAATCAGTAATTACTTTATCAGTCACTTAACTCAGTTTTGTAGCTAAGGTATTTAGTTAGTAGTTTACAGATTTATTTTTTAAGAAAAAATCTATCTCTAGCTAATTCTCTGCAAAATGGGTAAATAATCAAGAAACATTCATAAATAAACAAAATCTATCTCTAGCTAATTCTCTGCAAAATGGGTAAATAATCAGGAAACATTCATAAATAAACACACAAGTGGAAGTCACAATCACTTCACACAGGCTCCATTATAGTAGTATTAGCCAAAGCTGTGAGCACTAACTTCTAAAGTTAGCGCTGCTAACGCTAAGTTTGTCGCTAATTTTTTCTGAAACCGCCCAAATTTATATATGTTCTGCCTTCCGTAATTTACTTACATAACTTATTAGCACACACCTCGATATAATTGGTTACTAGGTTATAAAAATGTGACGTTATAGTCTGCGAAAAATAAATGCTATTCAATTTATACGTCTATATTTAATTCAAATACACAAACAAACTCAAAGAGATGATAAAATATTGACAAGGAGAGTAAATGTTCCAATGATACAACAGATTACAAAATAAATGTGGATATTGCGAATTGCATTAATTTTCAAAACAAAAAAATTGGAACCTCTACAAAAACCTTTACATGCTGATGTCATGATCAACTTGCAGTTAGTGCTGCCTCAGTCTTTTATAATGGTGATTGCTGTCGGCGAACCAAATTTTAGTACAAGTGGTTTTGGAAAATTAGCGATCAGCAATTAACGATTGACTTTCTCTAAAAACTTAGCGCCCCTACCTGTTTCGCTAACAATTTTGAAAATTAGCGGCGTTAACAGTATCGCTAATAAAAAGTTAGTGGTGCTAATTTTAGCGCTGCTAATCCCAGCACTGATATTAGCCATATATGCCATTAAATAACAGAAATTGGCCCAATAATTCATAAAACAGATAAAAAATAAAAAAACCAGTTGACCCAATTTTACTCAATAAAACCAAAGAAAACCCAGGTGGGCTGTTTTTTTTTCCAGCCCTGGTATTCAGACCACTGATGTTTATATTACCCCATTTTTTTATTCTTAAAGCTATCTTCAGTCGCATCCTTAATGGCATGTACAAGATCACAGTAATATTTATTTAAGAGATCTATATGGTTTACATCATCATAGGAGAGACTCCTACGAGCCAAAGCTTCTGCAGCAGTGCTGTGCTCGTTACTTTATAAATGTAATGCCGTTACCACAGTCTAAATGTAACGCCGTTATCGTTAGTTACCATTTTTAAAAAGTAACGAGTAACGGCACTGTTACTTGTTACCGTTACTTTTAATGAAATGTAAATATATTATTATATATATATATATATATATATATATATATATATATTAATATATATATATATATATGCATACGTATATTATAATTTATATATATACATAAAATATTATATTATATAAACATTCGCTTGTGCGAGTATGTGTTAGTTTGTATCCACTGGTTAATGCATAGGCTATGAAGTCTGTGCATGCCTTCATTGCGTTATGACTTATAAGGCATAATATTTAAAAAAAAAGTGAAACAAAATTACTGCAAAATTTATTACTAGGAATTGCAACATAACAGAGGATGTAGCATACTATTGATACTAATCTACTATTGCTAGAATATATAGGGAAAGTTTAGTTTTGCAAAACAATAATACGAAATACTAAAGAAATGAATCAAATGAGTTATTGTGCATGGCAATGATAATTGAAATTTATTAACTAAATATACAAACTTAAGACCTATTATTCAAAAGATCTTTATTGGCCTTTAAGAAAACAAGCTTCTCAAAATCTGCATCTAAGAGCGAGCCTCGTTTCGGACACAGTATATCCTTCCCTACTGAAAAAATCCCCGCTCAACAGCAGCACTAGATGATATAGGAGTGTTAAGTTTAATAAACATATTTTTAAAGTTAGTGGATGGGAAGGATGCAGGGCTAACGTGCCGTGAAGGCCCAGATGAGAGGAATGACGAAACCTCTGTTGAACTTAGGTCCCTCCCTGCTCCAGGGTTCTTCGCCTTTTTACTTTGACAGTGCTGTCAGTGTAGGGGGAGAGGGTGGATGGGGGTAGGCTGCCAGCATGCCAACGGCCAACATGCACACCTCGCTCATAGTGAAGGGACAAATTTTTAACGGTTAATGAATAATGAGAGAGGATCGAAAGAAACTAACTGCGATCTACGACTAACGAATGTATTTCCCTAAAAAAGTAACGTCGTTACTGAAAGTTACTTGATTTGAAATGTAACGCCGTTACCGCTACCAAAAAAGTACCGCGTTACATAACGGCCGTTACTTGTAACGCGTTACTGCCCAGCTCTGTTCTGCAGGAATCCTCACAATCCTCAGTATTGCATCAGTCTGCATTGTATAGTACTCTATCTTACAGTAACTAAGATTTGACTAATTAGCGTTATGGTAATCAGCATTATCACAGTTAGTGTCTAAATGTGGTGTTACCATACAATCAAGCTCTACTACAAATGGGATGTGATCAGATTAAAAAGTATCAAAACGTTTTGACATTGTATACCCTCATGGAAGGCTATACAGTGGTCTAGACACGAATGAGCTCCCTAGGCATCATTAACATATGTAAATGAGTTATCAGGGAGTAGCAATTTACTGACAAGTTTGTAGCTACATGCCTCATGGTGAGTGCTGTGCTCGTTACTTTATAAATGTAATGCCGTTACCGTTACCACAGTATAAATGTAACGCCGTTATCGTTACAGTTACCATTTTTAAAAAGTAACAAGTAACGGCACCGTTACTCGTTACCATTACTTTTAATGAAATATATATATATATATATATATATATATATAACGTAAAGAACGACGCTTGTATAGGAGATATTCCGCGCAAGACGAGAATATCTCCTATACAAGCGTCGTTCTTTACGTTATTTATACTGCGTGTTCTTTGCAGTTGAATGTATATATATATATATAGTATATTATAACTTATATATACATAAAATATTATGATATAAACATTCACTTGTGTGAGTATGTGTTGGTTTGCAAAGCTGGGCACTTGCGGTATTTTTTGCGGTACTGCGGTACTGCGGTACTACCGCACTACCAAACCGGTACCGCATAACGCAGTACCGCAAAGGATCGCTGAAAGTACAGCAGTACCGCTACCGCATTCAAATTTCCCGCGGTACTTTCCGCGGTACCGACAAACACGACTTTTCAAAAAATTAACACTTTTTTTGAAGTAAACCTTATTACAGGAGTACAGTAAGACGAATGCTGCGTGTGTTGCATCAGCCTAACTCTAGACACGTTAAGTTTTCGTTCAGAACATGTTACGTTGCCATCCTATCACAACGCCTCAGTGCAGTGCTTGCTTTTGAGCCGGTTGCACGTGTGTTACATTTCTGTGACAAAGATCGATTTTTAGCCATTATGGCAGAAAGTTTAGGTGCGAAATCGCCGATATGCAATTTCTGAAAATATGTGCTATTACTTGTGTTGTTCTTGTGTGCAGTACCGCAGTACCGCGGAACGCACCAGGGGGACCTGAAAAAGTACCGCAGTACCGCGTAACGCACTGGGCATGCTGAGGTACCGCAGTACCGCGTAACGCACCCCCAAATTTTGGTACCGCGCCCACCACTGTTGGTTTGTATCCACTGGTTAATGCATAGGCTATGAAGTCTGTGCATGTCTTCATTGCATTATGACGAATAAGGCATAATATTTTCAAAGTGAAACAAAATTACTGCAAGATTTATTACTAGGAATTGCAACATAACAGAGGATGTAGCATACTACTGGTACTAATTTACTAATGTTAGAATATACCAGGAAAGTTTAGTTTTGCAAAACAATAATACGAAATACTAAAGAAATGAATCAAATGAGTTATTGTGCATGGCAATGATAATTGAAATTTATTAACTAAATATACAAACTTAAGAACTATTATTCAAAAGATCTTTATTGGCCTTTAAGAAAACAAGCTTCTCAAAAGTTGCATCTAAGAGCGAGCCTCGTTTCGGACGCAGTATATCCTTCCCTACTGAAAAAATCCGCTCAACAGCGGCACTAGATGGTATAGGAGTGTTAAGTTTAATAAACATATTTTTAAAGTTAGTGGATGGGAAGGATGCAGAGCTAACGTGCCGTGAAGGCCCAGATGAGAGGAATGACGAAACCTCTATTGAACTTAGGTCCCTCCCTGCTCCAGGGTTCTTCGCCTTTTTACTTTGACAGTGCTGTCAGTGTAGGGGGAGAGGATGGATAGGGGTAGGCTGCCAGCATGCCAACGGCCAACATGCACACCTCGCTCATAGTGAAGGGACAAATTTTTAACGGTTAATGAATAATGAGTGAGGATTGAAAGAAACTAATTGCGAGCTACGATAAAAAAGTAACAAGTAACGACTAACGAATGTATTTCCTTAAAAAAGTAACAGCGTTACTGAAAGAGTTACTGGATTTGAAATGTAACGCCGTTACCACTACCGTTACTAAAAAAGTACCGCGTTACGTAACGGCCGTTACTTGTAACGCGTTACTGCCCAGCTCTGCTCATGGTAATGTTAAGGTTAGCAAAATGTGAATAATTTTACTGAGAGTGATATTAATCGGCCGTTCAAATATTAAGTAACGCTATTTTCACTAAAACTTGCCACCCCCACCCCTGTAACGTTCCGTAACCGCGGACCAGATACCCCCCCCCCCCAAGATGCTTTATAACGTTTACCTCACCCGACACACCCGCTACCTACTTTTATTAACCCATTTTTTGGTAAAAATTTACATTGACTCAATATTTGGAACACAGTTTATAAATTGATGATGCTGTTGTAACAACTTGTACTATCAATAAAGTTTTTTTAAGATTAAAATAAGTGTATTACTGATGCTATTATGACGCTTTGGGTTGTCAGCACTTAAAAAAAAACGTTTATCCATTGGACACAGGCGCAGAGGGTCCCTAAAATAGCAATTGGTTAATATCGTTACATAACGCCACTGGAAACACCCACCCACCCGTAACATTCCGTAACGTTTGGGCATACACCCCTACCCACCCGAGCGTTATGTAATTTTTGAACGGCCTCCTAAAATCACCAACCAATGTAACACGAAGAGTTACGTTAACGTCGAGTTATAGAAATTAAAAGCTCTTAAATTATTGACGCTGAATGAAGGAAGTAGTTCGGTTAAAAGGAATTGGAGACAAGTAAAATTATAATTATTTTCATACATATTGTTTGCGCAACATCGATAACTATTTCATCGTCAATGGGCAAGGTATGACCGTAGTTAAGAAAATCAGCTTTTAATTCGAGATTGAAATACTGGATAATCTTCAGATCATAGGCGGATCCAAAGGGGGGGGGGCAGGGGGTTAATTGAAGCAACGGGGCCTAATTGGAGGCCCCATACATCTTGGTTAAACGAAATTAGGTAAAATGTTTGAATGCTTATGTTCACGTTGCTTCAATTAAGCTCCCTACCCCACCTCTGGATCCGCCTGTCCCTCAGATATTCACTTCAAGCATCCAAACACATATATCATTAAAAAGACCAAAAAACATTCTAAAAAAGCTCAAAAGAACAAACTAAAAAAGGAGTTTGTTCGCAACTGTACTGTATATTAAAATTACCTTCTCAATTTCTTCTCTCAAACCATCGTTCTCAAAACTTTTTTAAGAATCTTTCCTGTCTCGGATTTTGGGAGGGATTCTATGAACGTTATTCCCCCTCGGAGTTGTTTGTACTTTGCGAGCTTATTTTCCAAAAACTTTTGCAGCTCCGATTCTGAAGCTTCCCGTTTGAGGACGATGAAAGCTTTCGGGATCTCACCCGCTCTCTCGTCTGGAACTCCAATGACGCTGCACTCTTCTACCGAAGGATGTTTTTGTAGCTCTTCTTCAATTTCCGACGGCGAAACCTTCGGGAAAACAGAAATGAAATTCATATGGGAGTGTAGTGGATTCAACGGACCTGTCACCTGAATAACGACTTATTTGCTTCATTAGGCCTTCTAATGGAAAATGTGAGAGCATTTTAGATAAGGAACCTTTTTTTGTAAATGGTAATTTAGGCTTTTTACTATAATACTTTAATGATTTTGGAGTGTTGAAAAAATACTTGAATTTAATATTTATTTTTCCGTATTCTGTCTCTGAGGATGTTGGATTTAAGGTTTGTTAAACTGAAAATATTTAATTTGAGTGACAACCCTGAAAGAAACTGAAAAGAGAAAAACAACGAGATTCACCAGATTTAGTTAAAGGATATTCATGCATTTTTTTTAAAATTCCCGTTTAATTAAATCTGCTCCTTCGGTCGTTCTGAGTTTTTGCACGATTGTAATTTCAATGAACAGACATCAGTCATGTTCATCGAAATAAAGTTGGGAATTCAAATCTCGCATGACATGCTTTCATTCTCTCTAATTTAGTTTAAATTGTTATCTCCCACTGAGGAGTACCTGCATTCCTTGCACTTTGATGAGATCCTTCGTTCGGCCGATAATGAAGAAGAATCCGTCAGCATCGTAGTAACCAATGTCACCAGAATGAATCCAGCCCTCCCTCAAAATATCTTTGGTTGCTTCTGGGTTATTCACATACCCTTGCATGACCTGCAATCCATTTTAAAAATCATGGGGTTAATTCTATGGAAGGATGTAGAGGAACAAAGATGACTTGTATAAGTTTGACAACACTCAAATATTGCAAACAAAAAAGATAAAGATGTTCGACATTGTGTAGGTTTATTTAATTCACGTTAGATTAGCCTATACTTGATTAATTTAAATTATATTGCGAGTAGTTTCATTGAAACTTTACAAATTTGTAATTCTTATTTAAAATATCTCCCTGCTGCATAAAAGTCGGCTAAAGTTAACAAATAATGGAGAATTTTTTGTTTTATTTAAAAAAAAAAAAAATTGCTTATTAGACTTTTAACGGAGCATACCACATGTAAGTGTTTTTTTTGTAGGTTAGGTTAGAGTAATTACCTTAAAATTTTTGTTTTCTCATGCTAAACCTGGGACTAGTTCGTGCAGCGTACAGTCATTAGATATTTGGGCGATTAATTATAGAGACTGAAATCTACATTGGGCTCCAAATAAATCGCCCAACAGAGCATACAGAGTTATATATAATATTACTTAATCAACTTAACCAAAGATTTAGGGTTTATGATATAAAAATTAGAGCCTAAACTCGAGGGCCCAAGGCTACAGCTTTATTAGCCTAATGGTTAATCCGGCTCTGGGGGGACACTGTATATGGTATATGCAATATATAGTACAGATAATTAAATTAATTTTAACACTCCAGTGTTTCAAACTGCTAACTTGTCTGATTAACTACATAAAAAATAAGAAAATAATTATGAAAGAAAAATCTGGAAACATGTACATAAAATTTTTTAGAAAATTTTCCATCACCAGAAATACCAATGTTTATAATTTGTGCTACACGTATATTTTAATGAAATATGTATGCTAAATTGATGAAACTAGTTTTGTGTGTGTGTGTGTAAACGATCATCATTTATTTAAATCATAGGCTATTCAAAGTAGTCTCTACATAAAATGGTTGTCTTGGCAACCACTAGAACATGAAGATAATATCAAGGGGAAGGTGTGAGAAAAGGGTATGCGATGTTCCAAAGGGTGGGAAGGGTTTAAGCCTAAGGGAATTTATCTCTGAATGAGCGACAAAAATTGCAGCCAAAAAGGTTGTGCGCGACAAAATTATTTGACCAAAATTTCAGTATGACATTAATACCAGGGGCGGCGCCATAGGGGGGAAGACGTGTTCCCCCTATTTTTCCACCTAATTATTAATGATTATTCATAGTTTCATACTTATCATTCACCAATTTGCAGTTAGACGAATGCGTAATATATATGTATACAGGGTGGGAGAAAAGTCTTTAAGGATTTGATACATACAAATAATTTGTTAATAAATAAATAAATTCCAATGATATCACTACAGTGTATGCGATACTTTTCGAAGCAACAATACAAAGCCAGGAGTGATCTGAGGGTAGAACAGGAAGGCCCTAGGCCCTAGCCGGCTAGCCCGTCACCAGTCACCGCCATGTCAGTAAGGATGGAATACAGCAAATCACCGCCATGTCAGTAAGGATGGAATACAGCAAAGAAGAAAAAGTGTATCTTGTATCGTGAGCTATTTCTTATAATAAGTATGAAGAAAGTTTGGTAATTATGTTACTGACCACACGAACTGAACCTTTGGTCAAAAATAAGTTTTTCAAGTGTATTTTGGTGTGCTTTGTTCATATATGACCTTCATTTCTTGTGCAAATGAACAGAAATACGTGTTTGGGCCATGCAATGACAACTGTATTTCTGTTCATTTGCACAAGAAATGAAGGTCATATTCGAACAAAGCACACCAAAATACACTTGAAAAATGTATTTTTGACTACATTTTATGGTAAAACTTTACAAGACACCTGCATTGCCATGAAACATGCTACAGTACGCGGTTAAAACAGTACAATATATTGAACTGCCATTCAAAACTGACTAAGAAAATATATATGTTGTGCAAATTTGTTGAAATGTACTTTTTTTAATAAAATATATTTCCTGTTTTGGCTATAATGTACTTTTTTCATAAAATATTTTTCCTGATTGAGCTATTTTTTCGCTACTCTGCGACTTAATTAGTTGGTTGGGTTTTGTTCTAGCTATTTTTTTTTTTTTTTTCAAATTGGATTTCGTTTAGTGGTGTTTGTGATGGAATTATGACGTGCCTTCGTGTGATTTTGACTTTGAGAACTTGATTTGTCACATGCCCTAGATGAAGACAAAGGATTGGATGTTTTTATCAATTACGGCGTTATTCTCTCATCCTTAACTTGATATTTAGGTGAAATAACCAATATTAACCTGTTAGGTTAATTGAATGCCCGGTAAGGCCAGCTGAAGGCCTGGTTAGGTTAATTGAATGCCCACTTAGGTCAACTATACACCCTTGATGATTGGTTAGGTTAAGTCGTGATATTTTCGTTAGTTTAAGTGAAAATGAGAGCAAACTTTTCTGGTTAATTTTGGTGTTTTTTGTATGAAACGGACGTACATTTCCTGTGCAAATGTGTAGTTTTCAAGATGACGATATCTCGAAAACTACGCGTTTGCACAGGAAACGGATGGCAGATTCGTGCAAAACACCTCAAAATTGACCAGAAAAGTTTCTCATCATAAAAACAGACTGGGTGTAAAAACGAATAATTATCGACATTTAATGTAGGTTAACTGAATGCCCGGTTAGGTCAACTGTACGCCCTTGACGATTGGTTAGGTTAAGTTGTGATATTTTCATTAAAACTAACGAAAATATCACGACTTAACCTAACCAATCATCAAGGGCGTACAGTTGACCTAACCGGGCATTCAGTTAACCTACATTAAAAATCTTATTTTCAACAAAATCGCAAACACCATTTTTTCTGCCCTATCGATTGATATAAGTTTCGTTATTGTAGCATTCGCTCAATAGTAACTTATGTTCAACACAAAATTTAAATAGCTCCTTATCCTTAGAGCGAAACATCAAAAAACACAGTAAGTGACATGTCACAACAATCCATCTTTACGCCTCAACAACAAAACACAAACTGACCAGATCTGACCTAATAGAGTAATTGAACGGTGTGGCAACTAAGGGACTGTTGCTAAAAATGACATTGCTTCAAAGTATCATAACTTTGTTATTTTCTAATATTTTCAAAATGATACATAGCTGCTTGCACCATTTTTTCTGCTCTATCGATTGATATATGTTTCGTTACGGTACTATAGCATGTTTCATGGCAATGCGGGTGTCTTGTAAAGTTTTACCCATTTTATACAATAAAGCATAACCCCCAACTACAAATATAAATGAATATTAAGAAGGTTACAGCTATTTAAAGTTTACCCGATATTTTCGTTAAAACTAAGGAAAATATCATGACTTAACCTAACCAATCGTCAAGGGCGTACAGTTGACCTAACCCTAACCGGGCATTTATTTAACCTAACCGGGCATTCAGTTGCCCTAACCTGACATTCAATTAACCGGGGGCAACTCAAGTAGATAGATCACAGCACTGCATTATCACATGCTCACACTACAACAGATAATATTCAAACTAAACTAGGTCCAAGCAGGCAACAAATAAACAGGTAAAATTGTCGTTTAGCACCCAACTAGTGACCCCCACTTCTGTTTTTTGTTTCTAGTGTAGTTTTAGCTCCTCTTTCCAAATGTGTGTGCAATCTCACAACCTTCACACGACATGATTCACAATACACTGGACCTTCACACGAAATGATTCACAATACACTGGAACTAAAAAATACCCACGCAACGCTGCCAAACGCAAAATGGTACTGAAATATTTAAGTAGCTGTAACTTTCTTAATATTCATTTGCGACAAATTTGTCATAGAAGACAAGTGTCTTAGAATTGTCGAAACTACCTATTGTAAAGACAAAATTCCTAAGATTCCGTGGTTGTACGGAACTGCAATAATAATAATAATAATAATAATAATAATAATAATAATAATAATAATAATAAATATATATATATAATATATATATATATATATATATATATATATACATATATATATATATTATTATTATCTACAATAGGGCACACAAAAAATAACTAACAGATTTGAAAAAAAGCGGGTAATATTAACCCAGAAAAATGTATTTTTGACCAAAAGTTCAGGTCATGTGACCAGAAACATATTAACCGAAAGTTTATGTTTATTTCATGAAAAATATAATGAAACACCACCAAATCCGATCACTCTTCCATACTGAAAGCTCAAATTTTTGGAAACAGGGAGGCTGGTAAAAGATCGTTCAAGAAGTGGAAGGCCAGTAACGGCGACAGGAGACAACAAAGAAAATGTCCTCGCTAGTTTTCAAGTCGATCCAACAACTTCAACGAGAAAAGTCGCACAGGAATTGGATACTTCCAAATTTTCAGTAGCAAAAATATTGAAATCACAGGGGTACCACAATTACAAACCCATTTACTCTCAGCTCATATACGACAATGATTCTGATAGACGGGTGCAGTTTGCTGAAACAATGAGACAAAAGTTCAACAGTGATCCATATTTCCTTCGAAAGATCAGATTTTCAAATGAATGTGTCTTCGATTTAACGAGTAAAAGAAACAAACACAACATTCACTACTGGTCGAAAACAATCCTAAAATGCGATTGGATAAATCCGTTAAAACGGCTACCATAACAGTGTAGGGGTGCATCGGTTATTCAGGACTCGTTTCCTTTGGCATATCGAGAGATACGATAG
The DNA here is from genome assembly GCA_023014485.1 of Bathynomus jamesi. Lineage (NCBI taxonomy): Eukaryota > Metazoa > Arthropoda > Malacostraca > Isopoda > Cirolanidae > Bathynomus > Bathynomus jamesi. The sequence continues at coordinate 1,245,751 of JAJOZX010000427.1, read as the reverse complement.
ATGGAAAACACTATTGCCAGGTATTGAGAGACAAAGTTTTGCTACAGTTTACAAATGGCATTGGCAGGAATTGGCTTTATCAAGATGATGGAGCGCCGCCAGTGCCCGCCACATTACTCTGCAGCTGCCCGTGAGATTCTGGATAGCAACCTTGAAGGAAGATGGCTTGGGTGGCGAGGTCCCATCGAGTAGCCAACCAGATCACCTGATTTAACCCCGTGTGATTTCTGGCTTTGGGCTTATTTGCGTGACAAACTCTACACTCCTGGTTTCAGCTATCCAAATGTGAATGCCTTTGGTCGCAGAATAGATGAACAGCTGAAAAGGATCCCACTCGATATGTTTCGAAGAACAAGAGTTTTACAGAGAGAATCCACAAATTACAATTTAACAAAATATTTGTATGAATAAAATTCTTATAGACTTTTTGTTTGATTTGTTTCATCATTTGAACACTTATTTGTATAATAATGTTAACTAAATATTTGTATGTATAAAATCCTTAAAGACTTTTCTCCCACCCTGTATATATACTGTATATATTAAGTTAAGTAATGAAAAAAAAAAATTCGACTAATCTGCACAAAAATGAAGGTCGTATTTGTCATTAACAAACACTACTTAGCTGAAAAATAATATCTGGATCTTTGAAAATTTTCCAATCTCTACAATACAATTGTCACGGTTGCAAATGAGGTTTACTAAACCACCAGAGGATACACTCATACATTTATATGTAAGATACACAAATGCAAAGATATACACTACTCACATACGTATCGTATAATATGGATAAACAAACAGCATATAATGTTTTTTGTTTTGTGTTTCTCTCTCCAGCAACACCATTACAATTATAGTATCACCACAATACTCATTTAAGAGACATTAACTTCAATTTAAAGATTAAATATCATGCTGCATATATATATATATATATATATATATATATATATATATATATATTATTTCACGAAAGTGACACGTGAAAAATATTTATGATGAATAAAACCACGAAGGGAAAAGAAACACAAAGTGGTGCTCAAGCGCTTTCGTCTAATGACATCTTCAGGAACACTGGAGTGAAAGGAGAGTTCAAGACAATATATGACGCGTTTGGTGGAGAAGGGGCGAACGCCACAAAATTCGAAAAATGAGTTTTTTGTCGTATAATTATCCTTTAAAACCTTTGCTTTACCTATGCAAAAAATTAGATGTTAGTCTGCACTCTTTCACGGTAAAATTTAGGTTTTAATGTATCTCAGAGAAATTCACTCCGCATCATTGCTTCACATTGAACACATCTATCTACTTTCTGGTCACTCGACAATGCCCTGTGATGCTCAATTTGGCAAATTGAACAAAATAAAAAATAATTACAGCAATATTATTTACACCAAAAAAGATTATGTTACGGCCATAACTACAGCCGTTTCGCAGCGCTTCCTAGTTGTAGAAATGAAACAGGCTGATTTTCTCTATTTTGACGTCCTAAAAACGTGCATTGTCATTAGGAAATCAACAACTACTAAATTTACAGATGCAAGAAAGTTAATATTTGACTTTCAACACAAAGAAGGCTACGTAATATCTACTGCATACCGCACAACCCCAGATAATAGCCATCCCGTCAGACTGCAGAAAGGGAAAAAATCCTACAGTGTCAGTTTATTCAATCTAGCCCAGCAGACACTGCAACCAAAGTATTCCCAATTGCTGCTAATAACTAAGGAAAAAATAAAAGATCTCAAAGAATTATCAGACCTAATGCCTGCAACTGCAGTGAACTATTATACAAGATTGTTAAAGGAACTGGAAGAAACCGAAACAGTTGAAGCAGGTAATACAACATTCGACGAAGAGGACCAAATAATGGATTACGCCAGTTAACATCAGAAGCTATCAGTAAATAATATTGTAAAATTTCTTGGCGTTTTATTATATCGACATATTACACAACAATATTTTACTCAAATATGTGTTCAAATTCAACAACATTTCAATAAACCGGAAAAATACAAAGGTTTAAAGTTTACAAACTTTAACTGCATTTTGTGGCATAATTCGAAAATGTTGCGTTCGCCCCTTCTCCACCGAACGCGTCATATAGGTTACAAAAGTAAATAAATAAATAAATAAATTATATATATACACAGTATATATATATATATATATATATATATATATATATACAGGGTGTACATAAAGTCAGGATCTATTTTTGTGAAGCACTTGGAAATTATATGGAATTCAATCATAAAATGAAAGTGGTAACATTTATTAAATAATTAAGAGTAGGATTCGACGTGACGCCCATCAGTATCCCTGCACAGCTCAAATCGTTCCGCAGCATTTCTAAACACATTCTGGAGCATTTGCGGGGTTATGTTATCTGCAGCAGTTCGTATACGTGAACGTAAGTTTTCAAGACTCGTAATCTTCGTCTGATAGACGTGCGATTTGATAAAGCCCCATGCAAAGAAATCTAAAGGGGTTAAATCTGGTGATCTCGCTGGCCAAGGTCTGTTGCTTCCGCGTCCGATCCAGCGATTTGGAAAACGTCCATTTAGATAATCCTGAACAATTTTGGCATAGTGACAAGGAGCACCATCATGTTGATGGTGCTCCTTGTCACTATGTCAAAATTGTTCAGGATTATCTAAATGGACGTTTTACAAATCGCTGGATCGGACGCGGAAGCAACAGACCTTGGCCAGCGAGATCACCAGATTTAACCCCTTTAGATTTCTTTGCATGGGGCTTTATCAAATCGCACGTCTATCAGACGAAGATTACGAGTCTTGAAAACTTACGTACACGTATACGAACTGCTGCAGATAACATAACCCCGCAAATGCTCCAGAATGTGTTTAGAAATGCTGCGGAACGATTTGAGCTGTGCAGGGATACTGATGGGCGTCACGTCGAATCCTACTCTTAATTATTTAATAAATGTTACCACTTTATCATTTTATGATTGAATTCCATATAATTTCCAAGTGCTTCACAAAAATAGATCCTGACTTTATGTACACCCTGTATATATAGTGGGCCTAGTATTAGTCGAGTGAGGTGATGCTGATTTAGTGCTAATGACTAACTGATGTAATGATTGATTGTTAATGACAGGCTGAGTCAACAATTTATGATGTCCTACGGTATCACCGGTTTGAAGGTGACTAATGGAGTAGGCCTACTATAATTACTTCTAAGTAATACGAATTGATTCGCGGTCACCAGCTTGGATTACACCCAAACAATTAATATTGGTAAGGTTAGAAAAATTACCTTGTGGTTTTGAGTTTAATTAAGAAAATAAATAATTTATTTATTCACAGTGATTAACATAGCAATGAAGGTATTTACGGTGATTAACAATTATAGGTACCATATGTCCCACAAAAAAGTACACCCAACTTTAGATTGTACTAACTCCTCCAAAAATTGAGATATTTTGGATCTGTTTGTTTGATTTAATATAGCAAATTATTCTTTGTTAACGTTCAAATTTATTCATGTTTAAACGATTTGGTGTTTAAGCATCTGCTTTTAACTGAAGGGTACAGCAAAATGGGTTGCGCGGAATGATCATTTCTCCCAGCCAGATAGCTCCTCTTGCTTTAACCAATGTGCTACTTTTTACGTCGAAGGATATTGCAAATATTTTTTTAAATAATTCGAACTTGTATCTAAGATACGAGTCATACATATAAATGAAGAATCTGAATTACTAAATTTATAAATAACTTTGAAACCCTTATCATGCAGTTTACACAAAGGCAGCGCCTTCTCATGGCCACAACTTATCTGCAAACTAAAAGCTTAAAACAAGTTCAGAATACCTTCGAACTGCAATTTCCCGATAGAGCTTCTCCAACTAAACATACAATTTTGAAGAATGTTCGGAAATACAAAGAAGAAGGAACGGTCCTCAATTTGAACAAAGGACGTTCAGGCCATCCGAAGACGGCAAGAACAGACGAGAACATTCAGCATGTTCGGCATTTATTAGAGAGACATCCAGAAGTGTCCACCAGGCGAAATGGTACAGAACTCTCACGCATGTCATTTCATCGAATAGTTCGTGAGGATTTGAATTTGTACCCATACAGAATGGAAATTCGACATCAACTCATTGAAGGAGATCTACCTCGCCGCCTAAGATTTGCCCAGTGGTTTCTTGAAAAACCAGAAAGATTCACGGAACAATTAATGGTTGGAGATGAGGCGGCCTTTTTTATGAATGGTCTAGTGAACAGACAAATCTGCCGTCAGTATGCACCAAAAAATCATCCACCTGACAATCATATCTACGAAAAGAATAACTCTAGACAAAAACTGTCTCTCTGGGTAGGACTGTGCGGCAATGGAGCGGTAATTGGCCCGGTCTTTTACGATGGTAATCTAAATGGTGAAGCTTACCTAGAAATGATAGACCGAGAAGTCCTTCCACAAATACGTATTACTTATGGAAACCGATTTAATCGTATTTGATGGGTGCAAGACGGAGCTCCTGCTCACAGGAGTTATTGTGAAGGAACGCTTGCAGGAAGTCTTCCACCAAAGAGTAATTGCTACAGGCCATGACATTGAATGGCCTCCCAGAAGCCCTGACTTGACCCTGTGTGATTACTTTTTATGGGGTCATTTGAAAAATAGAGTATTTGCATCACAACCTATCAATTTAGATGATTTGAGGACTCGCACCACAGCTGAAATCAACTTGTTAAAAGACAATCCAGATCTTATCAAAAGAGTGATGGGGGAAGATGAGAGCTCGACTCCAGATTTGTATCGATAGGAATGGCGGTCATGTTGAAAGAAAACGAAACTAAGCATAACTTTTACAATAAGGAATAAAGAAAAATCTGCTTTGTATCTTATTAAAATTATGTTAAAGTATCTATTATTATGTATTTGTCTTTTCATTACATCGGTAGCACACACATTATTTTTTCATTGACCAATTTTGCGCAATCCATTTTGTTGTACCCTTCGGTTAAAAGCAGATGCTTAAACACTAAATCGTTTAAACATGAATAAATTTGAACGTTAACAAAGAATAATTTGCTATATTAAATCAAACAAACAGATCCAAAATATCTCAATTTTTGGAGGAGTTAGTACAATCTAAAGTTGGGTGTACTTTTTTGTGGGACATATGGTATAACGGCATTTATAGTATGCTAAATATGACTGAGGGTTAGCAAATGAGGAAATGGTTATACAGATTAATTGTTAAGTAATACACTCATTTATGGTAGGCTAATGGTATGCAAAAATGGACCATAGACTAGAGCTGCGGCCTAATAATGATTGGAAGAAATGCACGCGAGTTGGTACACTGTAAATGGATTAGGCCTTCATTTAGGTAGGCTAATGATATGCATAAATGGAACATAGAATAAATGATGCAGCCCAATGATGATAGAAATTATGCACGTACGTTTTGGTACAATGAATAGATTACGTCAACAATAATGAAATGCTTAAATAAATCACATAAATAAACGGACGCAAAGTATTTATGGATTACATGAATGAACACAATAACAGGATGGTACACGAACACGGTATTGGAATGACACTTGAACTGGACTACTGCAGTCTTAACGGGAAAGTTAGTTTGAACGGTATTGAAAGCACTTTAGGTATAGCCTAATCACGCCGCTGCGGTTACGCTCTGTAGGCTTAGCGAGTATTGCTTAAGAAAAAGGCACAGAGAGCTTACCGACATCGTTGAAGATACCT